>JAJOOI010006109.1:0-43172 GCA_029582585.1 Solanum bukasovii | reverse complement strand
AGTAAGGAAGGGGTATAATCCATTGATACAACGAGACTCAGAATCGAGGTATGTTAAGGCAAAGCATTGTACTTCCTTTGAGCACAAATTTTTGTATCCTAAATCGTCAAATATTGTTTTACTACTCTATTACTAGAAAGACCTTTGTGAAAGGCATTGATATTGCAGCTGGCGTATTTTTGTGACTCCATTATTTTGCTATTCTACTCGTTCGGTTAGATAGAGTATTTGGCGTCTTTATGTCATTTTGTTGATTCTCTTGACTATAGGTCCATGTGTACAAATTCTTATTCTTCTTTAGGTGTAGTAACTTTAAAAGATTAGGGATGAACAATATGAATTTGAAATCAGTCCTCCTTTCTAGCTAATTTATATTTTTGAAAACTTTAAAATAGAACATCGATCTCCAAAACTCTTAAATGTAAATCGTAGGTTTAAACTACTAAAGTACGGGTTTTTCTGAAATACTTTCTTTCAGAAACTACTAAGGAAACATATATTGATACTAAGTAAAGAACTTTAAGCTCTTTACTAACATCCTCAAGTTTAAGTTGTCTTTCTAAATCCAAGTCAAGTGTCCCAGTTTAATCTGCATGTATATGAGGCTCTATGAGACATTTACATGTGAATACGAAAGTGATTATGAGATTATGAGGACAAGAGTACCAAGGAGCCAAGATTGGCAACATGATTCAGGTAACAAATGCATTACGAATTCATGACATTACATGCTATGCATTCTACTTCCGAGCTATAATCGGAAGATACGGGGCATATTGCCTATATTTATATGTATGAGACACAGATGGCCACAAGTTGGCGAATATGATCCCGGTTCGCTAACGGAAGTCACCACCATTGCTAGCACTTGGTTGGGTATGACATGCATTTGCATCTATATATATATATATATATATATATATGTATGTATTCACGGCATACGAATATGCGAGCATACCATGCATATTTAATTTATATAAGGTTTGATGTCAGCCATGGCGGCTACCAGAGTTTCTGTTTCAGGTGGTATCTTTATTCCCCTTTTTTCCAGTAATTATTTATTATTCTATTTTCTGTCTTACATACCAGTACATTTTTATTTGTACTGACGTCCTGTTGCCTGGGGACGCATTTTTGTTTCGTGCGTGCAGGTCAAGATAGGGATTCTGATTAACCCCTCTGCTAGGATTCGGGGTTCAGCTGTGAGTTGGTAAGCTCCACTTCTTCCTGGAGCTTTCATAGGATGTTACTTTTATTGTACAATTTGGGTATAATCAGGGCATTGTCCCGACCAGTGCTTATGTCACTCATAGAGGCTATTGTGGACACAGTATTCTGGGTTTCTTTCAGCAGCTTCCAGTTTCCAGCCACATAGGCTTGGTGTTGCTTCCAATTGCACACGCAAGTGTACGCGGTCGCACAAGTAATATAATGGCTCTTAAAAGAACCGGATTATCGAACCCAAAGGACTTGTCAATTAATTATTCTTACTAAATTATATTAATTCTAATTATTTATTTAAGGGGAGGATTTCAAAAGATGAATATATTAACTAAACTAAAAATAAAGATAAAATAATTAAAAAGCAATTAACTAAGAATAGATAGGTGTTTACACAATCAATGAATGAATCGATCTAGGATTATAATTTAAACTAACAATCATGTTTAGCATCAATTTCATCAACTTATTTGATTATCTAGTTATTGATTCACAGGGTTAAATGTATGATCATGGTCTCCCGACCTCTAATCGCCTATGATAAATAACACCCTAACTACATCGTTGAGCGGGGATATGATGGATTAAGCACCGAGCATTAAGATTTCTTCCTGTATAGTGACCAAACATGGTTTCTAGTATATCCCTATCCTAGATACAAATTAACCCTAATTATTAAGAGAATATCATGCTCCTTATATTTCACGTTTTATCATCTTATTCCTCTCCTGAGTTCAATTCGGACAATATGTTTATTTCAATGGTGATCAAGCATCAAAATAGTAATCACAAGAATATAAGAACAACTAATATGATAAACAAATCATGCCGAATCAAAATCACTAAACAATCATATTGTAAGTAAATATAATCCAAGAACGAGAAGTTTAACTCCACATAGACATAGAGCAATTACAACCCATCATTCAAAGAAAAGATGTAAAATAAATAAAAGAAAAAGAAAAGATAAAACCCTAAATCAAAAGTTATTTTCTACATTCATCCTCCTCTTATAATTATTCTTATGGACTATTTATAGATGTAGAAAACCTGAATAAAATAATTGAATCCAAACTAAATTAGGAATCCAAAACCAAACGGAATTGGATTCCTTTTCTTTTCTGCGTGAAACAGTGATGCGCCTCAATTATTTTCGTTGATGCTTCCTCGCTAGTGACACGTGGCAGGACTTTTATGTCAATTCAAATTCTTTTCTTCAATGCACTTCATATATATATTATATATTATTTTATTCAATTTAATCTATTAAGCTGTCTGCTTGATTTCCTTCTTCAACCTTTCATATTTAATTCGTTTTAGTTCTAAATTTCTTCATCTTCACACCAATTCAATCCTACAAATAAAATATAAAATTTAGTACAATCCATAAACTTCATGCTCAAAAAGGACAAAAATAAATAATAAATGTGAGGCAAATAATGATTAAAAATCTGTATTTTTGGCCTCACATTACTTGGCATGTATAGATATGTATGTATGTGTGTATATCTTCATTGTAGCCTTGTCGGCTAGCTAGTACCTTATTATCTTTGGCTTGTCTACCTTCGTCTATACGACTTACCGATATTCAGGTTATGACCTTAAGGGTCCAGTCATAGTATTTTAGATGTTATGCTGCCCGACCTTCTAGGCCCTCAGTTGAGTCAGTTGGTATGTTTATGTGGCTAACTCGATTGAATAAGGTGTCGAGTGCCAATCACGCCTTCTCTAGTTTGGGGCGTGACATCTTGACTGCTCGAAAAATATAAAAAAAATTAATTCGTAAACATGCGACAAATATAAGAATAAAAAAAGACATAAAAACACCTCAAAAAATTCTCGAATCGCACCAGTGACCTTAGAATATCGATAGAAATAAAATATCAAAATTTCATATTTTTTCGTGACTGCCCGAAAAATATCATAAATTTTAATTCGTAAACATCAGAAAAAAATAACAATCAAGAAAAAGACATAAAAACACATCAAAAAAATCATGAATCGCACTAGTCTCCTTAGAATATCGATACGAATAAAATATCAAAATTTCACATTTTTTCGTGACTGTCCAAAGAATATCAAAATTTTTAATTCGTAAACGACCCAAAAATATAAAAATCAAGAAAAAAACATTAAAACACCTCAAAAAATTCACGAATCACACCTGTCACCTTAGAATATCAATACGAATAAGATTTCAAAATTTCACATTTTTTCGTGACTGCTCGAAAAAATATAAAAATCAAGAAAAAAGACATAAAAACACCTCAAAAATTTTTGAATCACACCAATCACCTTAGAATATCGATACGAATAAAATATCAAAATTTCACATTTTTTCGTGACAGTCCGAAAAATATCAAACATTTTAATTCGTACACGTCCGAAAAATATAAAAGTCAAGAAAAAAATATAAAAACACCACAAAAAATTTCAAAATCTTAGTAGTCACCTTAGAATATCGATATGAATAAAATATCAAAATTTCACATTTTTTCGTGATTGCCTGAAAAATATCAAAAAATTTAATTCGTAAACGTAAGAAAAATATAAAAATCAAGAAAAAGACATAAAAAACACCTTATAAAATCTCGAATCGCACCAATCACCTTAGAATATCGATAAGAATGAAATATCAAAAATTCACATTTTTTCGTGACTGCCCAAAAAATATCAAAAAGTTTAATTCGTAAACATCTGAAAAATATAAAACTCAAGAAAAAGACATAAAAACACCTTATCAAATTCCTATATCGCACCAGTCACCTTAGAATATCAATATGAATAAAATACCAAAATTTCACATTTTTTGCGTTACTGCCCGAAAAAAATTTAAAAAATTAATTTGTAAACGTCCAAAAAATAAAAAAAGACATAAAATCACATCAAAAAATTCCTGAATCGCACCAGTCACCTTAGAATATCGATATGAATAAAATATCAAAATTTCACATTTTTTCGTGACTGCCAAGAAAATATGAACAATTTTAATTCGTATACGTTCGACATATATAAAAATCAAGAAAAAAAAATAAGAACACCTCAAAAAAAAAATCGAATAGCACCATTCACCTTGGAATTTGGATACGAATAAGATATCAATATTTCACATTTTTGCTGACTGCCCAAATATATCAAAAAATTTAATTCGTCAACATCCGTAAAATATAAAAATCAAGAAAACGACATAAAAATATCTCAAAAAAATCTCAAATCGCACCAGTCACCTAAGAATATCGATACGAATAAAATATCAAACTTTCACATTTTCTATGATTGCCCAAAAATATCAAAAACTATAATTCGTAAACGTCTGAAAAATATAAAAATCAAGAAAAATACATAAAAACACCTCGAAAAATTCACGAATCGCACCAGTCACTATAGAATATAGATACGAATAAAATATCATGATATCACATTTTTTCGTGACCGCCCAAAAAATATCAAAAAATTTAATTCGTAAACGTCCTAAAAATATAAAAATCAAGAAACAGACATAAAACCACCTCAAAAAATTCCCGAATTGCACCAGTTAACTTAGAATATCGATACGAATAGAATATCAAAATTTCACATTTTTTCCTGACTACCCAAAAATTTTAATTCGTAAACTTCCAAAAAATATAAAAGATCAAGAAAAAGACATAAAATCGCATCAAAAGATTCTCGAATTGCACTAATCACCTTAGAATATCGATACAAATAAGATATCAAAATTTTACATTTTTTCGTGAATTCCCAAAAAATATCAAAAATGTTAATTCGTAAGCGTCCGAAAATTATAAAAATCAAGAAAAAGACATTAAAACACCTCAAAAAATTTCCAAATCGCACATGTCACAATACCAATACGAATAAAATATCAAAATTTTTAATTCGTAAGCATCCGATAAATATAAAAAACAAGACAAAGACAAAAAAAATACCTCAAAAAAATTCTCGAATCGCACCTGTCACCTTAGAATATCAATACGAATAAGATATTAAAATTTCACATTTTTTCGTGACTGCCCGAAAAATATAAAAAAAATTAATTCGCAAACGTCTAAAATACATAAATATCAAGAAGAAGAAATAAAAACAGCTGAAAAAAATTACCAAATTTCATCAGTCACCTTAAAATAATGATACGAATAGAATATCAACATTTCACTTTTTTCGTGACTTTCCAAAAAATATCAAAAATTTTAATTAATAAACATCCGAAAAATATAAAAATCAAGAAAAAGACATTAAAACACCTAAAAAATTCTCGAAATGCACTATCACCTTAGAATATCGATACGAATAAAATTTGAAAAATTCACATATATTTGTTACTGCTATAAAAATATCAAAAATTTTAATTCGTAAACCTCCGAAAAATATAAAAATAAAGAAAAAGACATAAAAACATCTCAAAAAATTCTCAAATCGCACTAGTCACCTTAGAATATCGATACGACTAAAATATTAAAATGTCGCATTCTTTCGTGACAACTCGAAAAAAATCAAAAATTTTAATTCGTAAATGTCCGAAAATATAAAAATCTAGAAAAAGACATAAAAATACCTTTAAGAAATCTGAATCACACCAGTCACCTTAGAATATCGATAAAAATAAATTATTAAAATTTCACATTTTTTCGTGACAGCCCGAAAAATATCAAAATTTTTAGTTCGTAATATTCCGAAAAATATAAAATTCAAGAAATAGACATAAAAACACATTAAAAAATCCCCGAATCGCACTAGTCACCTTAGAATATCGATACAAATAAATATGAACATATCAAATTTTCTCGTGGTTGCCGTAAAAGTATCAAAAAAATCTAATTCGTAATCGTTCGAAAAATATAAAAATCAAGAAAAAGACATAAAAATACCTCAGAAATTTTCCAATTCACACATATCATTTTAGAATGTCGATACGAAAAAAATATCAAAATTTCAGATTTTTTCGTGACTTTCCAAAAATTATCAAAAAATTTAATTGGTAAAAGCCCGAAAAATATAAAGATCAAGAAAAAGACATAAAAACACATCAAAAAATACCTGAATCGCACCAGTCACCTTAGAATATAGATACGAATAGGATATCAAAATTTCACATTTTTTCTTGACTGTCTGGAAAATACCAAAAGTTTAATTCGGAAACGTCTGAAAAATTAAAAAAATCAAGAAAAAGACCAAAAAAACACCTCAACAAATTAATAATCGCACCATACACCATAGAATATCGATATTAATAAGATATCAAAATATCACATTTTTTCGTGTCGCCTCAAAAATATCAAAAAAATTAATTCGTAAACGTCCGAAAGATATAAAAATCCAGAAAAAGACATAAAATCACCTCAAAAAATTCCCGAATAGCACAATTCACCTTAGAATATCGATACGAATAAAATGTCAAAATATCAAATATTTTCGTAACTATCTGAAAAATATCAAAAAATTTAATTCATAAATGTTTGAAAAATATAAAGATCAAGAAAAAGAAATAAAAATACCTCAAAAAATTCCCAAATCGCACCGGTCACCTTAGAATATTGATACGAATAAAATATCAAATTTCACAAATACGTTACTGCTCGAAATATATTCAAAATTTTAATTCATAAACGTCCGCAAAAAATAAAAATAAAGAAAAAGATATAAAAACACCTCAAAAATTTCTCAAATAGCACTAGTCACCTTAGAATATCAATACGAATAAAATATCAAAATTTCCAATTTTTTCGTGACTGCCTGAAAAATATCTAAAATTTTAATTGTAAACATCCGAAAAATATAAAAATCAAAAAAAAGATATAAAAACACCTACAAAAATTCCCTAATCGCACCTGTCACCTTAGAATATCGATACGAATAACATATCAAAATTTCATATTTTTCGTGACAATCCAAAAATTATCAAAAAAAATTGTTCGTAAATGTCCGAAAAATATAAAAATCAAGAAAAAGACATAAAAACACCTCAAAAAATTCCTGAATCGCACTTGTCACATTAGAATATTGATACATATAAATTATAAAACTTCACATTTTTTCGTGACTGCCCGAAAAATATCAAAAATATTAATTCATAAACGTCCAAAAAATAAAAAAAAATCAACAAAAAGACATAAAAACACCTCAAAAGGTTTCCGAATCGCACCTGTCACCGTAGAATATTGATACGAATAACATATCAAAATTTCACGTTTTTTCGTGACTGTCCGAAAAATATCAAAAAAATTAATTCGTAAACGTTCGAAAAATATAAAATTCAAGAAAAAGACATAAAAACACCTCAAAAAATTCCTAAATCGCACCAGTGACCTTAGAATATCGATACGAATAGGATATCAAAATTTCACTTTTTTCCGTGATTGCCCAACAATTATCAAAAAATTTAATTCGTAAACATTAGATAATATAAAAATCAAGAAAACGATAGAAAAACACCTCAAAAAATTCTTGAATCGCACCAGTCACCTTACAATATCAATACGAATAGAATATCAAAATTTCACATATTTTTGTTACTGCCTAAAAAATATCAAAAATTTAGTTTGTAAACGTCCAAAAAATATAAAAATCAAGAAAAAGACATAAAAACACCTCAAAAATTCTCGAATTGCACCAGTCACTTTAGAATATCGATACGAATAAAATATCAAAACTTTACATTTTTTGATATTTTATTCGTATCGATATACTAAGGTAACTAGTGCAAATCGGGAATTTTTTGATATATTTTTATGTCGTTTTCTTGATTTTTATATTTATCAGACGTTTATGAAATAAAATTATTGATATATGTTGGGCAGTCACGAAAAAATACAAAATTTTGATATTATTTTTGTATTGATATTCTAAGGTGACTGGTGTGATTTGGGAATTTTTTAAGGTGTATTTATGTCTTTTTCTTGATTTTTAAATTTTTCGGACGTTTATGTATTAAAATTTTTGATATTTTTCTAGAAGTTATGAAAAAATGTTATATTTTGATATCTTATCAGTATCGATATTATAAGGTAACTTGTGCGATTCGGGAATTTTGTTAGCTGTTTTTATTTCTTTTTCTTGATTATTTTATTTTTCGGACGTTTACGAATTAAAATTATTGATATTTTTCGGGTATTCATGAAAAAATATCAGATTTTGATAATCTATTCGTATCGATATTCTAAGGTGACTGGTGTGATTCGGGGAATTTTTATAGGTGTTTTTATTTCTTTTTTTTTATTTTTGTATTTTTCGGATGTTTACAATTAAAATTTTTGATATTTTTCAGGCAGTCACGAAAAATTGGAAATTTTGATATTTTATTCGTATCGATATTCTAAGGTGACTAGTGCGATTTGAGAAATTTTTGAGGTGTTTTTATATCTTGTTCTTTATTTTTATTTTTTGCGGACGTTTATGAATTAAAATTTTGAATATAATTCGAGCAGTAACGAATATCCGAAATTTTGATATTTTATTTGTATCAATATTCTAAGGTGACCGGTGCGATTTGGGAATTTTTGAGGTATTTTTATTTCTTTTTCTTGATCTTTATATTTTTCGGACATTTATGAATTAAAATTTTTGATATTTTTCAGATAGTTACGAAAAAAATTGAAATTTTGACATTTTATTCGTATCGATATTCTAAGGTGAATTGTGCAATTCGGGAATTTTTATAGGCGTTTTTATTTCTTTTTCTTGATTTATATATTTTTCGGATGTTTATGAATTAAAACTTTCGATATTTTTTGGCCAGTTACAAAAAAATAAGTAATTATGATATTTTATTAGTATCGATATTCTAAGGTGACAGGTGCGATTCAGGAATTTTTTTAGGTGTTTTTATGTCTTTTTCTTATTTTTTGTATTTTTCGGACGTTTATGAATTCAATTTTTTTATATTTTTCAGGCAGTTACAAAAAAAAATTTAATTTTGATATTTTATTTGTATCGATATTCTAAGGTTACTAATGCGATTCGAGAGTTTTTCAGGTGTTTTTAAGTCTTTTTCTTGATTATTATATTTTTCAAACATTTATGAATTAATAATTTTGATATTTTACGGGTAGAAACGAAAAAATGTGAAATTTTGATATTCTATTCGTCTCGATATTCGAAGTTGACTGGTGCGATTTGAGAATTTTTTGAAGTGCTTTTATGTTTTTTTCTTTATTTTTATTTTTCTCGGATGTTTACGAATTAAAATTTTTAATGTTATTCGAAAAGTCACGAAAAAATATTAAATTTTGATATTTTATTTGTATAGATATTCTAAGGTGACTAGTGCTTTTCGGGATTTTTTGAGGTGTTTTTATTTCTTTTTCTTGATTTTTATATTTTTCAAACATTTACGAATTAAAATTTTTGATATTTTTCGTGCAGTCACGAAAAAATAATAAAATTTGATATTTTATTCGTATTGATATTCTAAGGTAACTGGTGCGATTCGGGAATTTTTTGAGGCATTTTTCTATGTTTTTCTCTATTTATTATATTTGTCGGACGTTTACGAATTAAAAATTTTGATATATTTAGGGCCGTCATGAAAAAATGTGGAATATTAATATCTTATTCGTAGTGATTATCCAAGGTGACAGGTGCGATTTGGGAATTTTTTGAGGTGTTTTTATGTCTTTTTCTTATTTTTTATATTTTTCGGATGTTTATGAGTTTAATTTTTTATATTTTTCAGACAGTAACGAAAAAATGTTCAATTTTGATATTTTATTCATATCGATATTCTAAGGTGACTGGTGCGATTCGAGTGTTTTTAAGTCTTTTTCTTGATTTTTATATTTTTCAAATGTTGATGAATTAAAATTGATGATATTTTTCGGGTAGTCAGGAAAAATTGTGAAATTTTGATACTCTATTCTTCTCGATATTCTAAGGTTACTGGTGCGATTTGGAAATTTTTTGAGGTGCTTTTATTTTTTTTTCTTGATTTTTATTTTACTCGGATGTTTTCGAATCAAAATTTTTAATATCATTCGTGAAGTCACGTAAAAATGTTAAATTTAAATAATTTATTTGTATCGATATTGTAAGGTGACTTGTGCTTTTCGGGATTTTTTGAGGTGTTTCTATTTCTTTTTCTTGATTTTTATATTTGTTCAACATTTACGAATTAAAATTTTTGATATTTTCATGCAGTCACGAAAAAATAAGAAATTTTGATATTTAATTCGTATCAATATTCTAAGGTAACTGGTGCGATTCGGGAATTTTTTGAGGTGTTTTTCTGTGTTTTTCTTGATTTTTATATATTTTGGACGTTTATGAATTAAAATTTTTGATATTTTTTTAACAGTCACGAAAAAATGTGAAATTTTGATATTTTTTACTATCGATATTCTAAGGTGACAAGTGCGATTCAGAAATTTTTGAGGTGATTTTTTATGTCTTTTTCTTGATTTTTATAATTTTTGGACGTTTACGTATTAAATTTATTTCTATTTATCAGGCAGTCACAAGAAAATATGAAATTTTGATACTCCCTTCTTATTGATGTTTTAAGGTGATTGTTGCGATTCGTAAAAATTTTTGAGGTATTTTTATGTCTTTTTCTTGTTTATTATATTTTTCAGACATTTACAAATAATTTTTTTTTGATATTTTTAGGTTAGTCACTAAAAAATGTGTAATGTTTATATTTTATTTGTATCGCTATTCTAAGGTGACAGGTGCGATTCGGGAATTTTTTGAGGTATTTTTATTTCTTTTTCTTGATTTTTCTATTTTTCGGACGTTGACGAATTAAAATTTCTGATATTTTTTGGACAGTAACAAAAAAATGTGAAATTTTGATAATATATTTGTATCGATATTCTAAGGTGACAGGTGTGATTTGAAAAAATATTTGAGGTGTTTTTATGTCTCTATCTTGATTTTTATATTTTTCGAGGGTTTACGATTTAAATTTTTTGAAAATTTCAGATAATCACGAAAAAATGTGAAATATTGATATTTTATATATTCTTAGTATACACATCGATTCGGGAATTTGTTGAGGTGTTTTTATGTCTTTTTCTTGATTTTTATAATTTTTGGACGTTTACGAATTAAAAAATTTGATATTTTTCGGGAGGTCCCAAAAAAATGTGAAATTTTTATATTATTTTCGTATTGATATTCTAAGGAGTCAGTTGTGATTCAAGAAATTTTTGAGGTGTTTTTATGTTTTTTTCTTGATTTTTATATTTTTTGGACGTTTAAGAATTAAAAATTTTAAAAAAAATTTGGCAGTCACGAAAAATTTTACATTTAGATATTCTATTCTTATCAATATTCTAAGGTGATAGGTATGATTCAGATTTTTTTGAGGTGTTTTTATGCCTTTTTCTTGACTTTTGTATTTTTCGGACGTTTATGAACAAAATTTTTGATATTTTTCGAGTAGTCACGAAAAAATTTGAAATTTCATACATTTTATTCGTATTGATATTTTAAGATAACTACTGCGATTCAAAAAAAATTTGAGGTGTTTTTACTTCTTTTTCTTGATTCTTATATTTTTCGGACGTTTACGAATTAAAATTTATGTTATTTTTGGGGAAATAACGAAAAAATGTGAAATTTTGATATTTTATTCGTATCGATATTCTAAGGTGGCAGGTGCAATTTCGGCATTTTTTTGAGGTGTTTTTATGTATTTTTCTTGATTTTTATATTTTTCGGACGTTTACGAATTAATTTGTTTTAACTATTTTTCGTGCAGTCACGAAAAAAAGTGAAATTTTTATATTTTATTCGTATTGATATTCTCAGGTGACTGGTGCGATTCGACAATTTTTTGAGGAGTTTTTATATGTTTTTCTTGATTTTTATATTTTTTCTGACGTTAACGAATTAAATTTGTTGATATTTTTCGGGCTGTCACGAGAAAATATCAATTTTTTATTTTTAATTCATATCGATATTCTAAGGTGAAAGGTTCGATTTAGAAATTTTTTGAGGTGTTTTTATGTCTTTCTTGATTTTTTTATTTTTCGTACATTTATGAATTAAAATATTTGATATTTTTCGGGCTCTCACGAAATAATGTGAAATTTTGTTATTTTATTCGTATCGATAATCAAAGGTGATAGGGGAGATTCAAAAAAATTTTGAGGTGTTTTTATCTCTTTTTCTTGATCTTTTTATTTTTTGTACATTTACAAAGTAAAATTTTTGATATTTTTCGGGCAGTCACGAAAAAGTTTCAAATTTTGATACTCTATTGATATCGATATTCTAAGGGGACTGGTGAAATTCGTTAATTTTTCGACGTGTTTTTGTGTCAATTTTTTTGTTTTTATATTTTTTGGACGTTTGCGAATAAAAGTTTTTGATATTTTTTCGGGCAGTCACGAAAAAAGGTGAAATTTTTATATTTTATTCGTATCGATAATATAAGGTGACATGTGCTTTTCAGGAATTTTTTACTGTGTTTTTATGTCTTTTTCTTTATTTTTATTTTTCAGACATTTATGAATTAATTTTTTTAACTATTTTTCGTGCCATCACGAAATGGAGTGAATTTTTGATATTTCATTCGTATTGATATTCTCAGGTTACTGGTGCGATTCGAGAATTTTTTGAGGAGTTTTTATATCTTTTCCTTGATTTTTATATTTTTCTGACGTTAACGAATTAAATTTGTTGATATTTTTCGGGCTGTCACGAGGAAATGTCAATTTTTGATTTTTAATTCGTATTGATATTCTAAGGTGACAGGTTTGATTTAGAAATTTTTTGAGGTGTTTTTATATCTTTCTTGATTTTTTTATTTTTTAGACGCTTATGAATTAAAATTTTTGATATTTTTTGGGCAGTCACGAAAAACTGTGAAATTTTTATATTTTATTCGTATCTATAATCTAAGATGACAGGTGCTATTCAGAATTTTTTTTGAGGTGTTTTGATGTCTTTTTCTTGAGTTTGATATTTTTGGGAAGTCACAAAAAAATGTCAAATTTTGATATTTTATTCGTATCGATATTCTAAGTTGACTAGTATGATTCGGGAATTTTTTGAGGTGCTTTTACGTCATTTTCTCGATCTTTATATTTTTTGGACTTTTACTAATTAAATTATTTTCTTATTTTTCGGGCTGTCACGAAAAAAAGTGAAATTTTAATACTTTATTCGTATTGATATTCTCAGGTGACTGGTGCGATTCGAGAAGTTTTTGAGGCGTTTTTATTTTTTCTTGATTTTTATATTTTTCAGGCGTTAACGAATTAAATTTGTTGATATTTTTAGGGAGGTCAATAGAAAATGTCAAATTTTGATATTTAATTCATATCAATATTCTAAGTTGACAGGTTCGATCCAAAAAAAAAATTGAGGTGTTTTTATGTCTTTCTTGATTTTTATATTTTTCGGATATTTACGAATTAAAATTTTTGATATTTTTCGGGTATTCACGAATAAATGTGAAATTTTGATATTTTATTGGTAACGATATTTTAAGGTGACTTGTGCGATTTGAAAATTTTTTGAGGTCGTTTTTTGTCTTTTTCTTGATTTTTATATTTTTCAGACGTTTACAAATTAAAATTTTTGTTAGTTTTTGGGCAGTCACGAAATTATGTGAAATTTTAATATTTTATTCGTATCGATAATCTAAGGTCATAGGGGCATTTTTGGAATTTTTTGAGGTATTTTTATCTCTTTTTCTTGATCTTTATATTTTTCGTACTTTTACGAACTAAATTTTATTTTATTTTTCTGGTAGTCAGGAAAATTTTTCAAATTATGAAACTCTATTCGTATCGATATTCTAAGGTGATTGGTGAAATTCGTGATTTTTTCGAGGTCTTTTTGTGTCATTTTTTTGTTTTTAGATTTTTCGGACGTTTACGAATAAATATTTTTGATATACTTTTGGCAATCACGAAAAAATTCAAAATTTTGATCTTTTATTCGTATCGATAATCTAAGGTGGCATGTGCGATTCGAAATTTTTTTGACGTGTTTTGATGTCTTTTCCTTGATTTTTATGTTTTCCGGACGTTTACGAATTCAAATTATTGATTTTTTTGGGTTGTCACGAAAAAATGACAAATTTTGATATCCAATTCTTATCGATATTCTAAGTTGACTAGTGTGATTCAGGAGTTTTTTAGGTGTTCTTATGTCTTTTCTTTGATATTTATATTTTTTTGACTTTTAACAATTAAAATTTTTGATATTTTTCAAACATCCACGAAAAAATGTGAAATTTTGATATTCTATTCGTATCGATAATATAAGGTGACTGGTACGATTCAGGAATTTTTTAGTTGTTTTTATGAATTTTTCTTGATTTTTATATTTTTCGCACGTTAGTTTATTAAATTTTTTTGATATTTTTCGGGCAGTAACGAAAAAATGTGAAATTATGATATCTTATTCGTATTATTATTCTAAGGTGACGAGTGCGATTAAGGAATTTTCTGAGGTGTTATTTATATTGTTCGTTCGTTTATGAATTAAAATTTTGATATTTTTCAGGCAATCACGAAAAAATGTCAAATTTTAATAGTTTATTCGTATCAATATTCTAAGGTGGCGGGTTCGATTCAAGAATTTTTTGAGGTGTTTTTATATCTCTTTCTTGAATTTGATATTTTTCGTACGTTTACAAACTAAAATTTTTGATATTTTTGGGGCAGTAACGAAAAAAAGTGAAATTATGATATTCTATTCGTATTGATATTCTAAGTTGACTGGTGCGATTCGAGAATTTTTTGATGTGTTTTTGTGTCATTTTTTTTATTTTTATATTTTTCGGACGTTTAGGAATTAATATTTTTCGGGCATATTAGAAAAAATGTGAAATTTTGATATTTATTCGTACCGATATTCTAAGGTGACAAGTTCGGGAATTTTTTGAGGTATTTTTATATCTTTTTCTTGATATTTATATTTTTCGGACGTTTAAGAATTAAATTTTTTGATATTTTTCGGGGAGTCACGAAAAATGTGAAATTTTGATATCTTATTCGTATCGACATTCTAAGGTGACAGGTGCGATTCGAGAATTTTTGAGGTGTGTCTATGTCTTTTTCTTGATTTTTTCTATTTTTCGGACGTTTAAGAATTAAAATTTTGTGATATTTTTCGGGTCATCAAGAAAAAATGTGAAATTTTGATAATTTATTCATATCAACATTCTAAGGTGGCTGGTGCGATTCAGAAATTTTTTGAGGTGTTTTTATCTCTTTTTCTTGATTTTTGATATTTGTTGTGCGGTCACGAAAAAATGTTAAATTTTGATATTTTAATCGTAGCGATATTCATAGATGAGGTGCAATTCGGGAATATTTTTGAGGTGTTTAAATGTTTTTTCCTTGTTTTTTATATTTTTCAAACGTTTATGAATTAAATTTTTTGATATTTTTCGTGCAGTCACAAAAAAATGTGAAATTAAGATATACTATTCGAAACTATATTCTAAGGTGACTGGTGCGATTCGGGAATTTTTTAGGTGTTTACATGTCTTTTCTTTATTCTTATATTTTTGAGACGTTTACGAAATATAATATTTGATATTTTTCAAGCAGTCACGAAAAAATTTGAAATTTTGATTTTGAATTCGTATCGATTTTCTAAGGTGACTGGTGCGATTCGGGAATTTTTTTAGGTGTTTTTATGTTTTTTTTTTAATATACTTTTTGGACGTTTAAGAATAAGAGTTTTAATTCATATTTTTTGGACAGTCCCTTATTTTTAGGCTTACCACGTGGCTGATTCCTCTTGCGACGTCTGTTGGGAGGTAGCATCCAATAGATCTATCTACTAGGCCTTTCGTCGTGGAAGCAAATGGAAAAGCAAAAGCGGAAACAGCTAGATCAACTACGAAAAAATGTGAAATTTTGATATTTTATTCGTATTGATATTCTTAGGTGACTGGTGTGAATCGGGAATATTTTGAGGTGTTTTTATGTCATTTTCTTGATTCTTATATTTTTCGGATGTTTACGAATTAAACTTTTTTATATTTTTTGGGCTGTTATGAAAAATTATGACATTTTGATATCTTATTCGTATCGATATTCTAAGGTGACTAGTGCGATTTAGGAATTCTTTGAGGTTCTTTTATGAATTTTTCTTTATTTTTTATATTTTTCGCACGTTAATAAATTAATTTTTTTGAAATTTTTCGGGCAGTAACTAAAAAATGTGGAATTTTAGATATTTTATTCGTATCATTATTCTAATGTGGAATTTTTTATATTTTATGAACATTTACGAATTAAATTTTTTGATATTTTTCGGGCAGTCACGAAAAAATGTGAAATTTTGATATTGTATTCGTATCAATAATCAAAGGTGATAGGGGATATTCAAGAATTTTTATAGGTGTTTTTATCTCTTTTTCTTGATATTTATATTTTTTGTACGTTTATGAACTAATTTTTTTTATATTTTTCTGGCAGTCAGGAAAAATTTTCAAATTGTGATACTTTATTCGTATCCATATTCTAAGGTGATTGGTGAAATTCATGATTTTTTTGTGGTGTTTTTGTGTCATTTTTTTTGTTTTTATATTTTTCGGACGTTTACGAATAAATTTTTTTGATAATTTTCTGGTAATCACGAAAAAATGTGAAATTTTGATATTTTATTCGTAGGGATAATCAAAGGTGACATGTGTGATTCAAAAATTTTTTTAAGTGTTTTGATGTCTTTTTCTTGATTTTTATGTTTTTCGGACGTTTACGAATTAAAATTATTGATTTTTTTTGGACAGTCACGAAAAAATGTCAAATTTTGATATCCAATTCGTATCAATATTCTAATTTGACTGGTTCTATTCAGGAGCTTTTTTAGGTGTTCTTATGTCTTTTCATTGATTTTTATATTTTTGCAACTTTTATGAATTAAAATTTTTGATATTCTTCAGACATCCACGAAAAAATGTGAAATTTTGATATCCTATTCGTATCGATAATATACGGTGACTGGTGCGATTCTAGAATTATTTGAATATATCTCGAACGTTTACAAATTTAATTTTTTGCTATTTTCTTGCACTCACGAAAAAATGTCAAATTTTGATATTTTATTCGTATCGATATTCTAAGGTAACTAGTGTGATGCGGAAATTTTTTGAGGTGTTTTAATGTCTTTTTATTGATCTTTATAGTTTTCGAACATTTACGAATTAAATTTTTTAAGTTTTTTTGAGCAGTCACGAATTTTTTTTAAATTAAAATATTCTATTTGTATCGATATTCTAAGGTGATAGTAGTGATTCAGGATTTTTTTGAGGTGTTTTTATGTCTTTTTCGTGACCTTTATAATTTTCGGACGTTTATAAACAAAAAAATTGATTATTTTCGGGTAGTCACGAAAAAATTTGAAATTTCAAACATTATATTCGTATCGATATTTTAAGATAACAGCTGCGATTCTGAATTTTTTTGAGGTATTTTAACTTCTTTTTCTTGATTCTTATATTTTTCGGACGTTTACGAATTAAAATTTATGTTATTTTTTGGGAAATAACGAAAAAATGTGAAATTTTGATATTTTATTCGTATCAATATTCTAAGGTGGCAAGTGCAATTTGGGAATTTTTTTGAGGTGGTTTTATGTATTTTTCTTCATTTTTATATTTTTTGGAAGTTTACAAAATAAATTTGTTGATATTTTCGGGAAGTCACGAAAAAATGTCAAATTTTGATATTACATTCGTATCGATATTCTAAGTCGACTGGTATGATTCGGAAATATTTTGAGCTGTTTTTATGTCTTTTACTCTAATTTTATATTTTTCGGTTGTTTACAAATAAATATTTTAAAGTATTTTTCGTGCAGTCAGGAAAAAATTTGAAATTATGATATTTTATTCGTATTGATATTCTAAGGTGACTGGTGCGATTCGAGAAATTTTTAAGTGTTTTTATGTCTTTTTTTTATTTTTACATTTTTCAGAGGTTTACGAAATATAATATTTGATATTTTTCAAGCAGTCATGAAAGCGTTTCGGGATTTTTTTTAGGTGTTTTTATGTTTTTTTGTTGATTTTTATATTTTTCGGCCGTTTAAGAATAAGAATTTTAATTCATATTTTTTGAACAGTTACGAAAAAATGTGAAATTTTGATATTTTATTCGTATTGATATTCTTAGGTGACTAGTGTGAATTGGGAATATTTGGAGGTGTTTTGTCTTTTTCTTGATTCTTATAATTTTCAGTCGTTTACGAATTAATTTTTTTAATGTTTTAACGGCAGTTATTTAAAAATATGACATTTTGATATTTTATTCGTATCGATATTCTAAGGTGACTGAGCGATTCATGATTTTTTTGAGGTGTTTTTTTGCCTTTTTCTTTATTTTTATATTTTTCGGTCGTTCATTAATTAAAAATTTTTATATTTTTTTGCAATCACGAAAAATTGTGAATTTTGATATTTTAGTCGTATCGATATTCTAAGGTGACTGGTGCAAATTGGAAATTTTTTGAGGTGGCTTTATTTCGTTTTCTTGATTTTTATATTTGTCGGACCTTTAGGAATTAAAGATTTTGATATTTTTCGGGGAGCCACAAAAAAGTGTGAAATTTTTATTTTTTATTTGTATCGATATTCTAAGGTGAATGGTGCGATTCGGGAATTTTTTGAGGTACTTTTATGTCTTTTTCTTGATTATTATATTTTCTGACGTTTACGAATTAAATTTTTTGATATTCTTCGGAAAGTCACGAAAAAATGTGAAATTTTGATATTTTATTCATATCGATAATCAAAGGTGATAGGTGAGTTTCAGGAATTTTTTGAGGTGTTTCCATCTCTTTTTCTTGATTTCTATATTTTTCGTACGTTTACTAACTAAGTTTTTTGATATTTTTCTGTCAGTCACGAAATAATGAGAAATTTTAATATTTTATTCGTATCAATAGTCTGAGGTCATAGGGGCATTTTGGGAATTTTTTAAGGTATTATTATCTCATTTGCTTGATCTTTATATTTTTCGTACTTTTACGAACTAATTTTTTTTATATTTTTCTGGCAGACAGGATATAATTTCAAATTATGATACTTTATTCGTATCGATATTCTAAGGTGATTGGTGATATTCGTGATTTTTTCAAGGTGTTTTTAAGTCTTTTTCTTGATTTTTATATTTTTCGGACGTTTACGAATTAAATATTTTTATATTTTTCGGGCAATCACGAAAATACGTGAATTTTGATATCTCATTCGTATCGATATTATAAGGTGACTGGTGCGATTCGAGAATTTTTTGAGATGTTTTTATGTATCTTTCTTGATTTATATATTTTTTGGACGTTTACGAATTAAAATATTTGATATTTTCTAGGCAGTCACGAAAAAATGTGAAATTTTTATATTTTACTTGTATCGATATTCTAAGGTGACAGGTGAGATTCGTGTAATTCTTAACGTTTTTTGTGGCTTTTTTCTTGATGTTTATATTTTTCGGACGTTTACAAATTAAATTTTTTGGGCAGTCACGAAAAGTGTGAAATTTTGATATTTTATTCGCATCAATATTCTTAGGTAATATTGGTGTGTTTCGTTAAATTTTTGAGGTGTTTTTACGTTTTTTTGATGATTTTTATAATTTTCGGAACGTTTACGAATAATTTTTTTTTTATATTGTTATGGCAGTCACAAACAAATGCTTAATTTTGATATTTTATTCGTATCAATATTATAAAGTGACAACTGCTATTCGAGATTTTTTTGACGTGTTATGTCTTTTTCTTGATTTTTTTATTTTTCGGACGTTTACGAATTAAAAAATTTGATATTTTTCGGGCAGCCACGAAAAAATGTGAATTTTGATATTCTATTTTATCGATATTCTAAGGTGACTGGTGCGATTCAAGAATTTTTTGAGGTATTTTTTTTGTCTTTTTCTTGATTTTTATATTTTTCGGACGTTGACGAATTAAAATATATTATATTTTTAAGGCAGTAATGAAAGAATGTGAATTTTGCTATTTTATTCGTATCGATATTCTAAGGTGACTAGTACGATTCGAGATTTTTTTGAGGTGTTATTATGTCTTTTTCTTGATTTTTATATTTTTTGGACATTTACAAATTAAAATTATTGATATTATTCGGGCAATTACAAAAAAATGTGAAATTTTGATATTTTATTCGATTTGATATTATAAGCTGATATGTGTAATTAGGAAATTTTTAGAGGTGTTTTTATGTTATTTTCTTGATTTTTGTATTTTTCATATGTTTACGATTTAAATTTGTTCATATTTTTCGTGAAGTCACGAAAAATTGTCAAATTCTAATATTCCATTCGTATCGATATTCTATGGTGACTGGTTTGATTCAGGATATTTTTCAGACGTTTACGAAATATAATATTTGATATTTTTCAGGTAGTCACGAAAAAATTTGAAATTTTGATTTTAAATTCGTATCGATATTTAAAGGTTACTGGTGCAATTCGGGAATTTTTTTAATTCATATTTTTTGGACAGTCACCAAAAAATGTGAAATTTTGATATTTTATTCGTATTGATATTCTTAGGTGACTGGTGTGAATCGGGAATTTTTTGAGGTATTTTAATGTCTTTTTCTTGATTCTTATATTTTTCGGACGTTTACAAATTAAACTTTTTTATAATTTTTGGGTTTTTATGAAAAAATATGACATTTTGATATTTTATTCGTATCTATATTCTAAGGTGACTAGTGTGATTTAGGAATTTTTTGAGTTATTTTTATGAATTTTTCTTTATTTTTTATATTTTCACACGTTAATAAATTAATTTTTTTTATATTTTTCGGGCAGTAACTAAAAAATGTGGAATTTTGATATTTTATTCCTATCATTATTCTAAGGTGACGGGTGCGATTAGGGAATTTTTTAAGGTGTTTTTCATATTTTTCAAACGTTTACTAATTAAATTTTTTGATATTTTTCGGGCAGTCACGAATAAATTTGAAATTTTGATATTTTATTCGTATCGATAATCAAAGGTGATAGGGGAGATTCAAGGACTTTTTGAGGTGTTTTTATCTCTTTTTCTTGATCTTTATATTTTTCGTACGTTTACGAACTAATTTTTTTGTTATTTTTGGGTCAGTCACGAAATAATGTGAAATTTTATTATATTTTTCGTACTTTTACGAACTAAATTTTTTTATATTTTTCTGGCAGTCAGGAAATAATTTCAAATTATGATAATTTATTCGTATCGATATTCTAATGTGATTGGTGAAATTCATGATTTTTTCAAGGTGTTTTTGTGTCATTTTTTTTGTTTTTATATTTTTCGAACGTTTATTCGTAGCGATAAGCAAAGGTGACATGTGCGATTCATGAATTTTTTGAGGTATTTTTTCATCTTTTTCTTGATTTTTATATTTTTCGGAGGTTTACGAATTAAATTTGATTATATTTTTAAGGCTACTATGAAAGATTGTGAAGTTTTGACATTTTATTCGTATCGATATTCTAAGGTGACTAGTACGATTAGGGAATTATTTCAGATGTTTTTATGTCTTTTTCTTGTCTTTTCTATTTTTCGGACATTTACGAAATAAATTGTTTGATATTTTTCAGGCAGTTACGAAAAAATGTAAAATTTAGATATTTTATTTGGATCAATATTCTAAGGTGACAGGTGAAATTCAGGAATTTTTTGATTTGTTTATATGACTTTTTGTTGATTCTTATATTTTTCGAACGTTAACGAATTTAGTTTTTTGAAATTTTTCAGCCAGTAATAAAAAAATGTGAAATTTTGATATTTTATTCGTATTAATATTTAAAGTTGACGGATGCCATTAAGTAATTATCTGAGGTATTCTTATGTCTTTTTCTTGATTTTTATAGTTCTCGTACGTTTACGAATTAAATTTTTTGATATTTTCCAGGCAGTGACAAAGAAATGTCAAATTTTGATACTTTATTCGTATCGATATTCTAAGGTGACTAGTCTGAGTTGGGAAATTTTTGAGGTGTTTTTATGTCTTTTTCTTTATTTTTAAATTTTTCAGATGTTTATGAATTAAAAATTTTGATATTTTTCGAGCAGTCACGAAAAAATGTGAAATTTTGTTATTTTATTCGTATAGATATTCTAAGAGGACAGGTGCGATTCAGGAATTTTTAAAGCTGTTTTATATCTTTTTATTAATTTTTATATTTTTCGTACGTTTACGAATTAAATTTTTTGATATTTTAATCGTATCGATATTTTAAGGTGAGTGGCGCGATTCTGGATTTTTTTGAGGTATTTTTATGAGTTTTTCTTGATTTTTATATTTTTTAGGCAGTCATGAAAAATGTGAAATTTTGATATCTTATTCGTATAAATATTATAAGGTGAGTGGTGCAATTCGAGAAGTTTTAAGGTGTATCTTTCCTTTTCTTGATTTTTATATTTTTCGTACGTTTACGAATTAAAATTTTGTGATATTTTTTTGGCAGTCACAAAAAAATGTGAAATTTTGATAGGTTATTCTTATCAATATTCTACGGTGGCTGGTGCGATTTGGTAATTTTTTGAGGTGTTTTTATGTCTTTTTCTTGAACTTTTATATTTTTCAATCGTTTAAGAATTAAATTTTTAAATACTTTTCGGGTTCTCACGAAAAAATGTGAAATTTTGATATCTTATTGTAATAGATATTTTAAGGTGACTGGTGCGATTCACAATTTTTTTGAGTTGTTTTTATGTATTTTTTCTTGATTTTTATATTTTTCGGACATTTACGATTTCTAATTTTTGATATTTTATGGCTGTCACGAAAAAAAATGTGAAGTTTCACAATTTTATTTGTATCGCTATTCTGATGTGACAGGTGGGATTTGAGAATATTTAAAAGTGTTTTTATGTCTTATTCTTGATTTTTATTTTTTCGTACGTTTTGAAAATTTTTTGAGGTGTTTTTATGTCTTTTTCTTATTTTTTATATTTTTCAGACGTTTACGAATTTAAATTGTTGATATTTTTCAGGTAGTCAAGAAAAAAAGTTAAATTTTTACATATTATTCGTATTTGATTTTCTGAGGTGACTGGTGCGATTTGAGAATTTTTTCGAGGTGATTTATGTCTTTTTCTTAATTTTTATATTTTTACATCCATATTCTATTCGTATCTATTTCTAAGTTGACAGGTGCGATTCGGGAATATTTTGAGGTGATTTATGTCTTTTTCTTGCTTCTTATATTTTTCGGACAATTAAGAATTAAAATTTTAGATAATTTTTGGGCAGTCAAGTAAAAATGTGAAATTTTAATATTTTATTCGTATCTATATTCTGAAGTGACAGGTGTGATTCGAGAATTGGTTGAGGTGTTATTATGTCTTTTTCTTGATTTTTATATTTTTCGGACGTTTACGAATTAAATTGATTTTAATATTTTATTCGTATCGACATTATTAGTTGACTGGTGCGATTCGAGAATATTTTAAGTTGTTTTTATATCTATTTTTTTTAT
Organism: Solanum bukasovii; assembly: GCA_029582585.1. NCBI lineage: Eukaryota > Viridiplantae > Streptophyta > Magnoliopsida > Solanales > Solanaceae > Solanum > Solanum bukasovii. The sequence goes on along the minus strand of JAJOOI010006109.1, from coordinate 19,554 downwards.
TTTTTTATTTTTTGGACACTTACATATTAAAAAATTTGATATTTTTTCGACAGTAACAAAAAAATGTGAATTTTTAATATTTTATTCACATCGATTTTCTGAAGTAACAGGTGCGATTCGGGAATTGTATGAGATATTTTTATGTCTTTCTCTTGATTCTTATATTTTTCGTACAGTCACTAAAAATGTCAAATTTTGATAATTTAATCGTATCGATATTCTAAGGTGTTAGGTGTGATTAGGGAATATTTATAGGTGTTTTTATGTCTTTTTTCTTGATTTTTATATTTTTTGGACGTTTACGATTTAAATTTTTTTATATTTTCAAGTAGTCACGAAAAAATGACAATTTTTTATATTCTATTCGTATCGATATTCTAAGGTGACTGGTGCGATTCGACTTTTTTTTGAGGCGTTTTTATATCTTTTCCTTATTTTTTATATTTTTTTGAATTAATTTTTTTGATATTTTTAAGGAAGTCATGAAAAAAATGAGAAACTTTGATATTTTATTCTTATCGATATTCCAAGGTGACAGGTGCGATTCGGGAATTATTTGATGTGTTTTTCTGTCTTTTTCTTGACTTCTATATTTTTCGGACATTTACAAATTTAAATCTTTGATATTTTTAGAGCAGTCACGAAAAAATGCCAAATCTTGATATTTTATTTGTATCGATATTCTAAGGTGACTGGTGTTATTCGTGAATTTTTTGATGTGTTTTATGTCTTTTTCTTGATTTTTATATTTTTCGAACGTTTACGAATTTTTTTTTTTTGGGCGGTCACGAAAAAATGTGAAATTTTAATTTCTTATTCGTATCAATATTCTAAAGTGACTTGTGCGATTCGGGAATTTTTCGAGGTGTTTTTCTGTCTTTTTATTGATTTTTTTATTTTCAGACGTTTACGAATTAGATTTTTTAATATTTTTTCGGGCAGTCACTAAAAACTGTGAAATTTTTATATTTTATTCGTATCAATATTCTAAGGTGACTGGTGTGATTTGGGATTTTTTTGAGTTATTTTTATGTCTTCTTGTTGATATTTATATTTTTTAGACATTTACAAATTAAATTTTTTGATATTTTTTGGAAAATCACGAAAAAATGTCAAATATTAACATTTTTTTCGTATCGATATCCTAAAGTGACTAGTGTGATTCGTGAATTTTTTGAGGTGTTTTTATGTCTTTTTTTAAAAAAAATATTTTCCAGGAGTTTACGAATTAAAATTGTTGATATTCTTCGGGCAGTCATGAAAAAAATTGTAATTTTGATATTTTATTCGTATCGATATTCCTAGGTGACAATTGCGATTCGAGATTTTTTTAAGTGTTTTTATGTATTTTTCTAAATTTTTATATTTTTCAGGCGTTTACGAATTAAATTTTTTGATATTCTTCGAGTAGTCATGAAAAAGTGAGAAAATTTGATATTTTATTCGTATCGATATTCCTAGGTGACAATTGCGATTCGAAACTTTTTGAAGTGTTTTTATGTCTTTTTCTAAATTTTTATATTTTTCAGGCGTTTACGAATTAAATTTTTTGATATTCTTCGAGCATGCATGAAAAAATGTGTAATATTGATATTTTATTCGTATCGATATTCCAGGTGGCACCTGCGATTTGAAATTTTTTGAGGTATTTTAATGTCTTTTTCTTGATTTTTTTATTTTTCCAGACGTTTACGAATTAAAATTTTTGATATTTTTTGGACAGTCCAAAAAATGTGAAATTTTGATATTTTATTCATATCGATATTCTAAGATGACTTGTGCGATTAGGGAATTTTTTGATGTGTTTTTATGTCTTTTTCTAGATTTTTATATTTCTCGAATGTTTACGAATTAACATTTATGATATTTTTCGGCCATTAATGAAAAAGTCAAAAAAATTGATATTCCATGCACATAGATATTCTAAGGTGATTGGTGCAATTTCGATATTTTTTAGAGGTTTTTTATGTCTTTTTCTTGATTTTTATATTTTTGAAACATTTCCAAATTAAAATTTTTGAATTTTTTATGGCATTCTCGAAAAAATTTCAAATTTTGATATTTTCTTAGTATCGATATTCTTAGGTAACAAGTGCAATTCGATAAATTTTTGAGGGTTTTTTATGTTTTTTTCTTGACTTTTATATTTTTTGTACGTTTACGAATTAAAATTTTTGATATTTTTCGGGCCGTCACGAAAAAATGTAAATTTTGATATTCTATACGTGTTGATATTCTAAAGTTACTGGTGTGATTCGGGTATTTTTGAGGTAGTTTTATGTCTTTTTCTTAATTTTTATATTTTTCGGACGTTTATGAATTAAATTTTTTGATATTTTTTGGGAAGGCACGAAAAAATGTGAAAATTTGATTTTTTATTCGTATCGATATTCTAAGGTGACTGGTGCGATTGAGGAATTTTTTGACGTGTTTTTATATCTTTTTCTTGATTTTAATATTTTTCGGACGTTTAAAAATTAATCTTTTTGATATTTTTTGGCAGTCACATAAAAATGTGAAATTTTGACATTTTATTCGTATTGATATTCTCATGTGACAAGTGGGTTTCAGAATTTTTTTTAGTCGTTTTTATGTCTTTTTCTTGATTTTTACATTTTTTGGACGTTTACGAATTAAATTTTTTGATACTTTTCGGATAGTCACAAAAAAATAAAGAAATTTTGGTATTCTATTCGTTTCGATATTCTAAGGTGACTGGTGCCATTAGGGAACTTTTAGATATGTTTTTATGTCTTTTCCTTAATATATATATTTTTTCGGAAGATTACAAATTCAAATTTTTTATATTTTTTGGGTAGTCCCGAAAAACTGTGAAATTTTGATATTTTTTTCATGTCGATATTCTAAGGTGACAGGTGCGATACATAAATTTTTGAATTGTTTTTATGTGTTTTTCTTGATTTTTATATTTTTCAGACATTTTTGAATTAAAATATTTGATATTTTTCAGGCAGTCACGATAAAATCTGAAATTTTAATATTTTATTCATATTAATTTTCTAAGGTGACTGGTGCGATTCGTGAATTTATGAGGTGTTTTTATGTCTTTTTCTTGATTTTTAAATTTTTCGGACGTTTATTATTTACAATTTTTGATATTTTATTGGTATCGATATTCTAAGTTTAAAAGTGTGATTCGGAAATTTTTTGAGGTGTTTTTATGTCTTTTTCTCGATTGTTATTTTTTAGGAACGTTTAGGAAATCAATTTCTTGATTTTTTACGGACAATCACAAAAAATTGTGAAATTTTGATATTTTATGTTCTTTTCTTAATATTTACATTTTACGGACGTTTACGAATTAAAATATTTGATATTTTTTGACCAGTCACGATAAAATGTGAAATTTTGATATTTTTCATATCGATATTCTAAGGTGACTAATTGGATTCGAGAATTTTATGAGGTGTTTTTAAGACTTTTTCTAGATTTTTATATTTTTCGAACAGTCACGAAAAAATGTGAAATTTTGATATTTTATTCGTCTTAATATTCTAAGGTGACTCGTGCGATTCAGAATTTTTTTGAGATGTCTTTCTGTCTTTTTCCTGATTTTAAAATTTTTCGGACGTTTACGAACTATGATTTTTCTAATTTTTCAGGCAGTCACGAAAAAATGTGAAATTTAGATTCTTATTGGTATCGATATTCTAAAGTGAGTTGTGCGATTTGATAATTTTTTGACGTGTCTTTATGTCTTTTTCTTGATTTTTATATTTTTCGTCAGACGTAAAAAAATACAAAATTTTCATATTTTATTCGTATCAATATTCTAAGGTGACTAGTACGATTAGGAAATTTTTTGAGGTGTTTTTATATCTTTTTCTTGATTTTTATATTTTTCGGATGATTACGAGTTTTTTTCGGGTAAATACGATAAAATGTGAAATTTTGATATTCTATTCGTATCGATAATCTAAGGTGACTAGTACGATTCAGGAACTTTTTGAGGTGTTTTTATGTTTTGTTCTTTATTTTTTTATTTTTTGGACATTTAAAAATTAAAATTATTGATATTTTTCAGGAAGTCACGAACAAATGTGAAATTTTGATATTTTATTCGAATCGATATTCTAAGGTGACGGGTGCAATTCGGAAATTTTTAGAGGTGTTTTATGTTTTTTTTTTTTTTTATATTTTTCATACGTTTATGATTTAAATTTTTTGATATTTTTCGGGCAGTCACAAAAAAATGTGAAATTTTGATATTTAATTCGTATCTATATTCTAAGGTGACAGGTGAGATTCAGGAATTTTTTGAGGTGTTTTACGTCTTTTTCTTGATTTATTTATTTTTCGGACGTTAACGAATTAAAACTTTTGATACCTTTGGGGAAGTCAAGAAAAAATGTCAATTTTGGCATTTTATTCGTATTGATATTCTAAGGTGACTGGTGCAATTCGAGATTTTTTTGAGGAGGTTTTTATTTCTTTTTCTTGAATTTTAAATTTTTCAAACGTTTACGAATTAAAATTTTTGATATTTTTTGCGCCGTCATGAAAAAATGTCAAATTTTAATATTTTAATAGTATCGATATTCTAATGTGAAAGGTGCGATTTGAGAATTTTTTGAGGTTGTTTTATATCTTTTTCTTGAATCTTATATTTTTCAAACGTTTACGAATTAAAATTTTTGATACTTTTCAAGAACTCACGAAAAAATGTGAAATTTTGATTTTTAATTCATATCTATATTCTAAGGTAACAGGTGCAATTCGAAATTTTTTTGAGGTGTTTTTATGTCTTTTTCTTGATTTTGATATTTTTCGTATGTTTACGATTTAAAATTATTGTTATTTTTTGGACAGTCATGACAAACGTGAAATTTTAATGTTTGATTCGTATCGATATTCTTAGGTGACCGGTGCAATTCGAGATTTTTTTGAGGTGTTTTTATATATTTTTTGGACGTTTATGAATTAATTTTTTTTATATTTGTTGGGCAGTAACGGAATAATGTCAAATTTTGATATTTTATTCGTATCGATATTCTAAGGTGACAGGTGCGATTCGAGCTTTTTTTAAGGTGATTCTATATCTTTTTCTTAATTTTTATATTTTTTGGACATTTACGAAATAAAGTTTTGATATTTTTGGGGCAGTCACGAAAAAAGGTCAAATTTTGATATTCTATTTGTATCGATATTATAAGATGACTGGTGCAATTCCAATTTTTTTTGAAGTGTTTTATGTCTTGTTCTTGATTTTTATATTTTTCAAACGTTTACATATTAAATTTTTGATATTTTTCGGATAGTCACGAAAAAATGTGAAATTTTAATATTTTATTCGAATAGATATTCTAAGGTGACAGGTGCAATTTGGGAATTTTTACAGATAACTCTATGTTATTTTTTTTATTTTTATATATTTCGAACGTTTACGATTTAAATTTTTTGATATTTTTGGGGTAGTCACGAAAAAATGTGAAATTTTGATATTTAATTCGTATCGATATTCTAGTGTGACGGTGCGATTCGAGAATTTTTTGAGGTGTTTTATGTCTTTTTTTCTTGATTTCTATATTTGTTTGGACGTTTAAGAATTTAAACTTTTGATATCAGTCTCAAAAAAATTTCAATTATGACATTTTATTCGTATTGATACTCTAAGGTAACTGGTGTGAGTCGGAAATTTTTTGAGGTGTTTTTATGTCTTTTTCTTGAATTTTATATTTTTCAGACGTTTACAAATTAATATTTTTGATATTTTTCAGGCAAGAGCGAAAAAATTTGAAATTTTGAAATTTTATTTGTATAGTTATTCTAAGGTGGCATGTGCAATTCGAGAATTTTTAGAGGTGTTTTTATGTCTTTTTATTGATTTTGATATTTTTAGGGCACCCACGAAAAATGTGAAATTTTGTTATTTTATTCGTTTCGATATACTAAGTAGTCTGGTGCAACTCGAGATTTTTTTATGGTGTTTTCATGTTTTATTCTTTATTTTTATATTTTTCGGACGTTTACGAATTAAATTTTTTGATATTTTTGGGGCAATCACGAAAAAATGTGAAATGTAGATATTTTATTCATATTGATATTCGAAGGTGACAGATGCGATTCGGTAATATTTTGATCAAGTTCTATGTCTTTTTCTTGATTTTAATATTTTTCGGATGTTTATGAATTAAATTATTTGATATTTTTCGGCCAGCCACGAAAAAATGACATATATAGGTATTTTTTCGTATCGATATTGTAAGGTGACTGGTGTGATTCGTGAATACTTTGAGGTGTTTTTATGTTTTCTTCTTGATTTTTATATTTTTCTGACGTTTACGAATTAATTATCTTTATATTTTTTGGAAATTCACGAAAAAATGTAAAATTTAGATATCCTTTTCGTATTGATATTCTAAGGTGACTGGTGTGATTCGGGAATTTTTTGAGGTGTTTTCATGTCTTATTCTTTATTTTTATATTTTTTGGGCAGTCACAAAAAAGTGACAAATTTTGATATTTTATTCGTATGTATATTTTTAAGTCAATGGTGCGATTCGAGATTTTTTTGAGGTGTTTTGATGTCTTTTCCTTGATTTCTTTATTTTTTGGACGTTTAGGAATTAAATTTTTTGATATTTTTCGGGTAGTCATTTAAAACATAGAAATATTGATATTTTATTCGTATCAATATTCTAGGGTGACTTGTGCTATTCGCGAATTTTTGAGGTCTTTTTATGTCTTTTTCTCGATTTTTATATTTTTCGGACGTTTACAAATTAAATTTTTGGATATTTTTTGGACATTCACGACAAATTATGAAATTTTGATATTCTATTCATATCGATATTACAAGGTGACAAGTGCAATTCGGAATTTTTTTGAGGAGTTTTTATGTCTTTTTCTTAATTTTTATATTTTTCAGACGTTTACGAAATTAAAATATTTGATATTTTTTGAGCAATCATGAAGAAATGTGAAATTTTGATATTTTTTCGGATCGATATTCTAAGGTGGCTAGTTGCATTCGAGAATTTTATGTCTTTTTCTAGATTTTTATATTTTTCGTACAGTCACGAAAACATTTCAAATTTTGATATTTTATTCGTATCAATATCTTAATGTGACAGGTGCGATTCAGTTATTTTTCGAGTTTTTTTTGTGTCTTTTTCATGTTTTTTTTATTTATCGGATGTTTACGAAATAAAATTTTGGAAATTTTTTAGAAGGAAACGAAAAAATGTGAAATTTTGAAAATTTTTTCGTATCGATATTCTAAGGTGACTAATGCGATACGAAAATTTTTGAGGTATTTTTATTTCTTTTTCTTGATTTTTATATTTTTCAGTGAATCACGAAAAAATGACAAATTTTGATATTATATTCGTATCGATATTCTGAGGAGACTAGTGTGATTCAAAGATTTTTTGGGGTGTTTTTTTTGTGTTTTTCTTGATTATTATATTTTTCGTACGTTTTTCGATTAAAATTTTTGATATTTTTCGGGCAGTCACGAAAAAATGTCAAATTTTAATATTTTTTTTATCGATATTCTAAGTGACTAGTGCGATTCGGGAATTTTTGTATTTGATTCGTATCATTATTCTAAGGTGACAGATGCAATTCGAGAATTTTTTGAGGTGTTATTATGTCTTTTTCTTGATTTATATATTTTTCTGACGTGTACGAATTAATGTTTTTGATATTTTTTGGGTTGTCCCAAAAAAATGTATGATTTTGATATTTATTTGTATCGATATTCTATGTCATTGGTGCGATTCGGGAATATTTTGAGGTGTTTTTATCTCTTTTTCTTGATTTTTATATTTTTCGGACAATTACGAATTAAAATTTTTGATATATTTTGGGCAGAATGTAAAAATGTAAAATTTTAATATTTTATTCGTATCCATATTCAGAAGTGACAGGCGTGATTCGGCAGTTGGTTGAGGTATTATAATGTCTTTATCTTGATTTTTATTTTTTTCGGACGTTTACGAATTACAATTTTTTCTATTTTTCGTGCAGTCACGAAAAAATGTCAAATTTTGATATTTTATTCGTATCGTTATTTTAAGGTGACTGGTGTGATTTGAGAATATTTTGAGATGTTTTTATGCCTTTTTTATTTTTATATTTTTCGGACAGTTACAAATTAAAATTTTTGTCATTTTCTCGACAGTAACGAAAAAATGTGAAATTTTAATATTATATTCGCATAGATATTCTGAAGTGACAGGTGTGATTCTGGAATTGTTTGAGATGTTTTTATGTCTTTTTCTTGATTCTTATATTTTTCGGACGTTTACGAATTATATTTTTTGATATTTTTCGGGCAGTCACTAAAAAATGTAAGATTTTTATAATTTATTCGTATCAATATTCTAAGGTGTTAGGTGTGATTCGGGAATTTTTCTAGGTGTTTTTATGTCTTTTTCATGATTTTTATATTTTTCGGACATATACGAAATAAAAAATTTGATATTTTTCGGATAGTCACGAAAAAATGTGAAATTTTGATATTCTATTCGTATCGATATTCTAAGATGAATGGTGCAATTCGAGAACTTTTTGAGGTGTTTTTATATCTTTTTCTAGATTTTAAAATTTTCGGATTTTAACGAATTAAATTGTTGGATATTTTCAAGGAAGTCACGAAAAAAGTGAGAAATGTTTATATACTATTCATATCGATATGCTTTGGTGACTAGTGCGATTCATGAATTTTTTGAGGTGTTTTTATGTCTTTTGCTTGATTTCATATTCTTCATACATTTATTGATTAAATTTTTTGATATTTCACGGGCATTTAAGAAAAAATCTGAAATGTTGATATTTTATTCTTATCGATATTCTAAGGTGGCAGGTGCGATTCGGGAATTTTTATATGTGTTTTTCTTGCTTTTTATACTTTTTGGACGTTACGAATTAAAAGTTTTGATATTTTTTGGGCAGTCACGAAAAAATGATAAATTTTTATATTTTAATGTCTTTTTATTGACTTCTTTATTTTTCGAACGTTTAAGAATTCAAATCTTTGATATTTTTCACGCAGTCAGGAAAAATGTGAAATTTTGATATTTTATTCGTATCAATATTCTAAGGTAACTAGTGTGATTTTGGAATTTTTTGAGGTGTTTTTATGTCTTTTTCTTGATTATTATATTTTTTCGGACATTTATGAATTTACTTTTTTGATATTTCTCAGGCTATCACGAAAAAATGTCAAATTTTGATATCCTATTCGTATCGATATTCTAAGGTGACTGGTGCGATTTGGAAATTTTTTAAGGTGTTTTTATGTTTTTGTTCTTGATTTTTATATTTTTCAGACGTTCAGGAATTAAATTTTATTGATATTTTTCAAGCTTTCACTAAAAAAGGAGAAATTTTGATATTTTGTTTGTATCGATATTCTAAGTTAACTAGTAATGAAAAAATGTGAAATTTTTATATTTTATTCGTATCGATATTCTAAGGTGACATGTGCAAATCGTGAATTTTTTAAGGTGTGTTTATGTCTTTTTCTTGGTTTTTATATTTATCGGATGTTTACAAATTAAAAATTTTGATATTTTTTGGGCAGCCAAGAAAACATGACCAATTTTGATATTCTATTCGTATCGATATTCTAAGATGACTCGTGCGATTCGAGAATTTTTTGATGTGTTTTTATGTGTTTTTTCTTGAGTTCTGTATTTCGGATGTTTATGGAAAAAAAGTTTATGATATTTCTTGTTGTGTCACAAAAAATGAGAAATTTTCATATTCTATTCGTATCGATATTCTAAGTTGACTGGTGCGATTCACGAATTTTTTGAAATGTTTTTATGTCGTTTTCTTTATTTTTATATTTTTTGGACGTTTAAGAATTGAGTTTTTTGATATTATTTGGGAAAGCACGAAAAAAGTCAAATTTTAATATTTTATTCGAATCGATATTCTAAGGTGAATGGTACGATTCAGATATTTTTTGAGGTGTTTTTATATCTTTTTCTTGATTTTTAATTTTTTTCAAACATTTACGAATTAAAATTTTGAATATATTTTGGGCTGTCACAAAAAAAAGTAAAATTTTAATAATTTATTTGAATAAATATTCTAAGGAAGTTGATGCGATTCAGAAATTTTTTGAGGTGTTTTTATTTCCTTTTCTTGATATTTTTATTTTTCAGACGTTTTCGAATTAAAAATTTTGATATTTTCGGGCAGACACGAAAAAAATGTGAAATTTTGATATTTTATTCGTATCGATATTCTTAGGTGACTAGAGCAATTGGGGATTTTTTGAGGTGATTATACGTCTTTTTCTTGATTTTTATATTTTTTTCAGACGTTTACGAGTTAAAATTTTTGATATTTTTCGAGTAGTCACGATAAAATGTCAAAATTTCATTATTTTTTCGTATCGATATTCTAAGGTGATTGGTGTGATTCGAGAATTTTTTGTGGTGTTGTTGTATTTTTTTCTTGATATTTCTATTTTTAGAACGTTAACGAATTAAATTTTTTGATATTTTTCTGTCAGTCCCTAAAAAATGTGAAAGTTTAATATTTTATTCATATCGATATTTTATGGTGACCGGTGCATTCAGGAATTTTGTTTAGGTGTTTTCATGTCTTTTTCTTGATTGTTATATTTTTCGGACATTTAAGAATAATTTTTTTATAATTTTGGCTAGTCACGAAAAAATGTGAAATTTTGATATTTTATTCGTATCGATATTCTAAGGTAACAGGTGCGATTCGGGAATTTTTTGAGGTGTTTTTGTCTTTTCCTTGATTTTTTTTATTTTTTAGGACGTTTACGAATTAAATTTTTTGATATTTTTTGGGCAATCGCGAAATAATTTCAAATTTTATATTTTATTCGTATCTATATTCTATGGTGAGTGGTATGATTCGGGTGTTTTTTGAGGTACTTTTATTCATTTTTCTTGATTTTTTATTTTTCAAACGTTTACGAATTAATTTTTTTGATATTTTTCAGCTAGTAACTAAAAAATGTCAAATTTTGTTATTTTATTCGTATTGATATTCTATGGTTACTGGTGCGATTCGGGAAATTTTTGAGGTGTTTGGATGTCTTTTTCTTGATTTTTATATTTTTCGAATGATTACGAATTAAATTTTTTGATATTTTTCTTTTAGTCATGAAAAAATGATAAATTTTGATATCTCATTCGTACCGATATTATAAGGTAACTGGTGCGTTCGGCAATTTTTTACAGGTGTTTTAATGTCTATTTCTTGATTCTTATAATTTTCAGACGTTTCAGAATTAAAAATTTTGATATTTTTCGGGCAGCAACGAAAAAATGTCAAATTTTGATATTTTATTCGTATCGATATTCTAAGATGACTGGAGTGATTCGAGAATTTTATGAGGTGTTTTTATGTCTTTTTCTTTGTTTTTCTATTTTTTGGATGTTTATGAATTAAAATTTTTGATATTTTTTGAGCAGTCACGAAAAAATGTGAAGTTTTTATATTTTTTTCGTATCGATATTTTAAGGTGACTGGTGTGATTCGGGCACCTAGGAAAAAATGCCAAATTTTGAAATTCAATACGTATCTATAATCTAAGTTGATTGGTGCGATTCGGGAATTTTTCTAGGTGTTTTTATGTCTTTTTCTTGATTTTTATATTTTTCGGACCTTTACGAATAAATTTGTTTGATATTATTTAGGTTGTCACGAAAAAATGTCAAATTTTAATATTCTTTTGTTCATATCATTATTCTAAGGTGACTGGAGCGTTTCGAGAATTTTTTGAGATGTTTTTATGCCTTTTTCTTTGTTTTTATATTTTTCAAATGTTTACGAATTAATATTTTTGATATTTTTGGGCAGTCACGAAAAAATGTGAAATTTTGGTATTTTATTGGAATAGATATTCCAAGTTGACAGGTGCGATTCGAGAATTTTTTGAGGTGTTTTTTTTTTTTTTTTTTTAGATTTTTATATTTTACGGATGTTTACGAATTAATTTTTTTTTTATTTTTCGGGTAGTCACGAAAAAATGTGAAATTTTGATATTTTATTCGTATCGATATTTTAAGGTGACAGATGCGATTCAGAAATTTGTTGAGGTGTTTTAATGTCTTTTTCTTGATCTTTTGTAATTTTTCTGACGTTTACGGGTTAAATTTTTTATATTTTTCTTGCAGTTCGTAAAATTTATGAAATTTTGATATTCTATTCGTATCGATATTCTACGGTGACTGGTGCGATTCTGAAATTTTTTGAGGTGTTTTATGACTTTTTCTTGATTTTTATATTTTTTGGATATTTACGAATTGAATTTTTTTATATTTTTCAGGCACTCACGAAAATGTGTCAAATTTTAATATTTTATTATTCGTATCATTATTCTAAGGTGATTGGTGCGACTCAATTTTTTTTTAAAGTGTTTGTAGGTGTTTTTTTTATATATATATTTTTTGTACATTCAAAAATTAAAATATTTGATATTTTTCGGGTTGTCACAAAAAAATGTCAATTTTATTTTTTACTCGTATTAATATTCTAAGGTAACATGTGCAATTCGAGGATTTGTTGAGGTGTTTTTATGTTTTTTTTATTCTTATATTTTGCTGACGTTTACGAATTAATTTTTTTGATATTTTCAGGCAGTCACGAAAAAATGTGAAATTTTAATATCTCATTCGTTTCGATATTCTTAAGTGATTGGTATTATTCGGTAAATTTTTGAGATGTTTTTATGTCTTTTACTGGATTTTAATATTTTTCGGACGTTTACGAATTTAAATTTTTGATATGTTTCGAGCAGTCACGAAAAAATGTGAAATTTTGATATTTTATTTGTATCGATATTCCAAGGATACTGTTGTAATTTGGGATTTTTCTTAGGTGTTTTTTTGTCTTTTTCTAGATTTTTATATTTTTTTGGAAATTTAAGAATTAAAATATTTTTTGAGCAGTCACAAAAAAATGCGAAATATGATATTTTATTCATATCGATATTCTAATGTTATTGTTGCGATTCGGAAATTTTTTGAGGTGTTTGTATGTCTTTTTGTAGATTTTTATATTTTTCGGACCTTTAGGAATTAAAATGTTAGATATTTATCGTGCAGTTACGAAAAAATGTGAAATTTTGATATTTTATTCGTATCGATATTCTAAAGTTACTGTTGTGATTCCAGAATTTTTGTAGGTGTTTTTATGTCTTTTGATTGATTTTTATATTTTTCGGACGTTTATGAATTAAAAGTTTTGATATTTTTTTATCAGTCACCAAAAAATGTCAAAATTTGATATTCTATTTGTATTGATATTCTAAGGTGATTGGAGTGATTTGGGAATTTTGTGAGGTGTTTATATGTGTTTTTCTTGATTTATATATTTTTTTGATGGTTAGGAATTAAATTTTTTGATATTTTTCGGGCAGTCACGAAAAAATATGAAATTTTAATATTTTATTCGTATCGATATTATCAGGTGAAAGGTGCGATTCGAGAATTTTTTGAGATGTTTTTATGTCTGTTACTTGATTTTTATATTTTTCGTACGCTTACGAATTAAATTTTTTGATATTTTTGGGCAGTCACAAAAAAAGTGAAGCTTTGATATCATATTCGTATTGATATTCTAAAGTGACTGGTGCGATTCGTGAATTTTTTAAGGTGCTCTAATGTCCTTTTCTTGATTTTAATATTTTTCAGGCAATAACAAAAAATATAAAATTTTGATATTTTTTTAGTATCAATATTCCTAGTTGACTGGTGCGATTCGAGAATTTTTTGTGGTCTTATTATGTCTTTTTCTTGATTTTTATATTTTTTAAAATTTAAGAATTAATTTTTTTGATATTTTACGAGCAATCACGAAAAAATGTCAAATTTTAACATTTTTTTTGTATCGATATTCTAAAGTGGCTAGTGTGATTTGACAATTTTTTGATGTGTTTTTATGTCTTTTTCTAGATTTTTATATTTGTCAGGCGTTTACGAATTAAATTTTTTAATATTCTTCGAGCAGTCAAGAAAAAATGTATAGGTTTGATATTTTATTCGTATCGATATTCCAAGGTGACATGAAAAAAAATGAAATTTTGATATGTTAATCGTATCGATATTCTAAGGTGGCAACCGCGATTCTAGATTTTTTGAGGAGATTTTATGTCTTTTTCTTGTTTTTTATATTTTTTTGGACGTTTACGAACTAATTATTTTTCTATTTTTCTGGAAGTCACATCAAATTGTCAATTTTTGATATTTCATTCGTATAAATATTAGAAGGTGACAGGTGCGATTCGCGAATTTTCTGAGGTGATTTTATGTCTTTTTCTTTATTTTTATATTTTTCGGACGTTTACGAATTAAAAATTTTGATAATTTTCGAGTAGACACGAAAAAATGTGAAATTTTATTATTTTATTCGTATCGATATTCTAAGGTGACTGGTGTGATTCACAAATTTTTTGAGGTGTTTTGATGTATTTTTCTTAGTTTTTATATTTTTCGGACGTTTACGAATTGATTTTTTAATATTCTTTGGGCATTTACGAAAAAATGTGAAATTTTGATATTGTACTAATATTGATATTCTAAGGTGAGAGCTGCGATTCAAATATTTTTTGAGATCTTTTTATGTCTTTTTCTTGATTCTTATATTTTTTGAACGTTTAGGAATCAAAAAATTTAATATTTTTTTATCAGTCACGACAAAATTTGAAATTTTGATATTTTATTTGTATAGATATTTTAAGGTGACAGGTGCGATTCAGGAATTTTTTAAAGTGTTTTTATATCTTTTTATATCTTTTTATATTTTTCAGTAGTTTACAAATTAAAATATTTGATATTTTTCGGGCAGTCACAAAAAAATGTGTAATTTTGATATTATATTCGTATTGATATTCTAAGGTTACTGGTGCGATTCAGAATTTTTTTGAAGTGCTTTTATGTCTTTTTCTTGATTTTTATATTTTTCGGCAGAGACGAAACTATTTGAAATTTTGATTTGCTATTCATATCGATATTCTAAGGTGATTGCTGCGATTTAGGAACTTTTTGAGGTTTTTTTTTTTTATCTTTTTCTTGATTTATATATATTTTGGACATTTACGAATTAAATTTTTTGATATTTTTCGGACAGTCACGAAAAAATGTGAAATTTTGATATTTTAATCGTATCGATATTCTAAGGTGACTGATGCGATTCAGAAATTTTTTGAGATGTTTTTATGTCTTTTTTTTATATATATTTTTCATACAGTCATGAAAAAATTTAAAAGTTTGATATCTTATTCGTATCAATATTCTCAGGTGACTGATGCAATTCGGAATTTTTTTGAGATGATTTATATCTTTTTCTTGATTTTTTTATTTTTTCGGACGTTTATGAATTAGTTTTTTATTTTTATTTTTCAGGCTATCACGAAAAATTGTCAAATTTTGATATTTTTTTCGAATCAATATTCAAAGGAGACATCAGACATGTGCGATTAGGGAATTTTTTGAGGTGATTTTTATGTCTTTTTCTTGATTCTTATATTTTTCGGACGTTTACGAATTGAATTTTTTGATATTTTTTGAATAGACACGAAAAAATGTGAAATTTGAATATTTTAATCGTGTTGATATTCTAAGGTGACTGGTGTGATTCGAGAATTTTATGAGGTGGTTTGATGTCTTTTTCTTGATCTTTATATTTTTCGAACGTTTACGAATTAATATTCTTTATATTTTTCGAGCATTTAAGAAAAAATGTGAAATTTTATTATTTTATTCAAATCGATATTCTAAGGTTAGAGCTGCGATTCGGGATTTTTTGAGATGTTTTCATGTCTTTTTCTTGATTCTTATATTTTTGGACGTTTACAAATTAAAACTTTTGATATTTTTCGATCTGTTGCGAAAAAAATTGAAATTTTGATATTTTATTCGTATAGATATTCTAAAGTGACAGGTGCGATTCAGGAATTTTTTGAAGAGTTTTATCTCTTTTTATTGATTTTTATATTTTTCGGACGTTTACGAATTGAAATTTTTGATATTTTTCCGACAGTCACGAAAATATATGAATTTTTGATATTTTATTCGTATCGATATTATAAGGTGACTGGTGCGATGCGTGAATTTTTTGAGGTGTTTTTATGTCTTTTTCATGATTTTTATATTTTTCGGACGTTTAGAAATTAAATTTTTTGATATTTTATGGCAGTCACGTAAAAATGTGAAATTTTTACATTTTATTCGTATCGATATTCTCAGTTGACAGGTGCGATTCGTAAATTTTTTTAGGTGTCTTTATGTTTTTTTCTTGATTTTTACATTTTTTTTATGTTTACGAAATAAATTTTTTGATATTTTTCGGACAGTCACAAAAAAATTTGAAATTTTGATATTCTATTCGTATCGATATTCTAAGGTGACTGGTGCGATTCGGGAATTTTTTGAGTTGTTTCTATGTCTTTTTCTCAATTTTTATATTTTTCGTACGGTTACAAGTTAAAATATTTGATATTTTTTGGGCAGTCACGAAAAAATGTGAAATTTTGATATTTTTTTGTATTGATATCCTAAGGTGACAGGTGTGATACATGAATTTTTTGAGGTGTTTTTATTTCTTTTTCTTGATTTTTATATTTTTCGGACATTTACGAATTAAAATATTTGATAATTTTCAGGCAGTCACAAAAAATTCTAAAATTTTGATATTCTATTCGTATCGATTTTTTTAGTTAACTGGTGCGATTCGTGCATTGTTGAGGTATTTTTATGTCTTTTTCTTGATTTTTATATTTTCGGACGTTTACTAATTAAAATATTTGATATTTTTTTTGTAGTCACGAAAAAATGTGAAATTTTGATATTTTTGTTCGTATCAATATTATAAGGTGACAAGTGCGATTCAAAAAATTTTTGTGGTGTTTTTATGTCCTTTTCTCAATTTTTATTTTTTTGGATGTTTACGAATTTGTTTTGAAAAATATTTTATGGACGGTCACAAAAAATTGTAAAATTTTGATATTCTATTCATATCGATATTCTAAGGTGACAAGAGCAATTTGGGAATTTTTTGAGGTGTTTTTATGTCTTTTTCTTAATTTTTATATTTTTCGGACGTTTACAAATTGAAATATTTGATATTTTTTGAGCAGCAATGAAAAAATGTGAAATTTTGTTATTTTTCATATTGATATTCTAAGGTGACTAGTTGTATTCGTGAATTTTATGAAATGTTTTTATGTCTTTTTCTAGATTGTTATATTTTTTGGACTGTCACGAAATAATGTGAAATGTTGATATTTTATTCGTATCGATATCTTAAGGTGATAGGTGCGATTCAGAAAATTTTTGAGGTGTTTTTATGTCTTTTTCTTGATCTTTATATTTTTCGGACGTTTACGAATTAAAATTTTCAAATTTTCTGGCAGTCACGAAAAAATGTGATATTATGATATTTTATTCATCTCAATATTCTAAGGTGACTGGTGCGATTCAGAAATTTTTTGAGGTGTTTTTATGTCTTTTTCTTGATTTTTAAATTTTTCGGACATTTATGAACTAAGATTTTTGTTATTTTTCAGGCAGTCACGAAAAAATGTGAAATTTTGATTTCTTTTGGTATCGATATTCTAAATTGAGTGGTGCGATTTGGAAATTTTTTGACGTGTTTTTATGTCTTTTTCTTGATTTTTATATTTTTCGTCAATCACAAAAAAATATGAAATTTTGATATTTTATTTGTATCAATATTCTAAAGAGACTTGTGCGATTCGGGAATTTTTTGAGGTGGTTTTATGTCTTTTTCTGGATTTTTAATTTTTTTCGTACGTTTACGAATTCAAATTTTTGATATTTTTTTGGTAGTCACGAAAAAATATGTAATTTTGATATTTTATTCTTATCAATATTCAAAGGTGACTAGTGTAAGGCTGACAATTGGACAGGACGGATCAACAAGATCGATTTTACCGGAACCGGGACACGTTACCGGATTTATTTACCGAAACCGGATCTTATCGGAATCGGTTTTACCGGAAATTCCCAAAAGTTCCACCCGGTCCCTTAGTTACCGGATAGGAATCGATTTGGACCGGACCAGAACCGATTCTTACCAGATCATTGTGTACCGGTATTTTTTTTTAATTAAAATTAATTACTATATAATATTATATTATTAAAAGACTTCAATTCAAAACTTTAAACTTTAAAGTTTCAATTGAATTTAAGTTTAAACTTTAAAGTTTAAAATTGACTTTAAAGTTTAAAGTTTATAGTGAATTTAAAGTTTAAACTAATATTAAAATAATTGAAAATTAAATTTGTAAAATGTCTTGGATAGTTGGATTAAATATAAAAGACTATTTTAAAAGAAAATCAAGGCGAATAACCATATATTTATTCAAATAAATAAATTGTACAATACAAATATTAGAAAGAGACAAAGATTACATAATCTAGGTACTGAATATTAATTATTGTACTAGGTACTAACTACTAACAATTGAAACTTTTTTTAAAATCTTTTCGTAACTTTTGTATCATTTCAAAAGAAACATTTTTTGGAACTTGTATTTGTCGTTCTTCTTCCATTGCTTCCATGCCATCATCACTATTATCACCAAATATTTCATCTATTTCGTCTTCTATTTGGCTATTTAATTGTGGTAGTTCGGTATTTCTTCTTTCGGCATTGACCCAATCTCGAAACAACACCAATATTTCCAAACTATCCTTTGCTAATGAATATCGATGATCTCCAATCATAAATCTCGCCGCACTAAAGGCTTGCTCCGAAGCGTTCGATGAAGCTTGAATCGCTAGCACATCTCGAACTATCCTAACAAGGGTCGGAAATTGATTTTCATGATTCTTCCACCATACTAATATTGGAGCTTGAAGTTGTCCTTCTTCATGCCTAATATTTTCTCGTGCCTAATATAAATGAAAATCATTATTAGTAGATGATTCAAGCTCAAGATAATCATACATCCAATCATCCGTATCATCACTTCTAGGCCTACAAGACGGAGGTTCAACTATTGGAATATTTTTTTCCATAGATTTATATGTATTATATAACTCTCTAGCTTTTATATATATGCTACTTTTACAATCTTCAACACTAGGAGTTTCATCATCTTTAATTTCTAAATTTGCATAAATCTTTTCAACCATTCTTTCAATACCTTTTAATTTGTAATTTGGTTGAAAGTAATAGCAGTCAAATAGATTTGAGGAATAGGAAAAAAATATTTTTTGAATTTTTCAATCATAAAAGCAAGGGAATCTTCAAATTAATCTTTTCCTTTATATTTTGCAAATTCAGATGAAATAGCACAAATATTTACTAAAACAGAAGAAATAGTTGAATAATATTGACCAGAAGCAACATTTGTTGCTTTATAAAAAACACTTAAAAATTCAGTAAGTTCTTTTGTATTTTCCCAATCTTCATAGCCAATTCTCAAATTCGGGTCCGCATTATGAGCATTAAAAACTAATTGTACCGGCTCTTGATAAATATAAGCAACTTGAAGCATTTCAAATAAAAAATTCCATCTAGTGCATACTTCTTTTGGAACTTTTCTATATTCAAGTCCACATTCTTTAC
>JAJOOI010006108.1:0-54397 GCA_029582585.1 Solanum bukasovii | reverse complement strand
ACCAAAATGCCCTTAAATTTTCCGGACGGATTCCCTGCCAACTGCCCAACTTTCAACGAGCATAACTTGCTCATACGAACTCGGAATTGAGAAAACTCGGTGGCGTTGGAAAGATCGTTCCAAGGGCTTTCCAAACATAACTGGAACTACTCCTGGATCATCCTGATCTAGGAGTTATGACTGCTCAAAGTTGGCCAAAAACTCACTGATTTCCACACTTGGCCGAATTTCCAGATTCTGATTTTTTTTCCAAAAATGACTACTTCCAATTTCAAGCTTCTTCATATTCATTTTAAATTGTCGGATGTTACACTGGCGCAGGGCGCCAACCCCTAAACAACAGAGCACCTTTGCTGGCGCAATGGTGGGGCGGCGCACCACCCATGCCCAGATTTCCCCAAGGAATTTCTTTGCTCGTTTTTAGACACTAGTCTGCCTATATTCGAATGGTTTCTTCCCCACTCACTTAAATTTGAATACCCAACATAAGTACATACTAATCTACTCAAAACAACCCACAAATCACTAACTTTCATCTCAAGAATTCATCAAAACCCCAACAATCAAGATTACGAATGAAATTTCAAGAAAACTCTTCAAGAACTCAAATCCTTCAACCTCAAGAACGAAATTTGCATTAAAATAACATGATTGGCACATGGGTTTAACACTCCAGAAACTAGTAGGCTAAACCTAGAGCTAAACGTGAGGGTTAACGTTAAGAGTGTAGGGCAAAAGCCAAGGGAATTGGGTGAGGGCCATGGCAAGGGGGCCAAGGCTGCCTAAGAATTTTTCCAAAGCACTGCCCCACCTCCACGAAGGTCTTCACGACCCGTGGTGGCTACCACGCCCCGTGGTGCCACCCATGGAGGGCTAGGCAGTAGCTCCCCAAAATCTATCAAAAGAAGTGCTCCTCTTCACGAGCCACTTCACGGCTCGTGGAAAGGCTCGTGGAAGGGATTTGGTGGTGTGTGAGTTAGAGAAAAGTTGCTTAGCCACTTCCTCAAGGTCCACGAGAGGGACCACGGCTCGTGGAGCCCCTCGTGAGATTGCCTTGGGATTGTGAGATAAAGGCACATAATGCCTAGCCACTGCCTCAAGTCCACGAGTGGGACCACGGCTCGTGGTCATGACCACAGCTCATGGGGGCCCTCGTGGCACCTGGGCAGGTCAAGTAAGTTGAGGGTTAAATGGATCTTTTCCGGTTTAAGTCCAATTAAAGTGAGGTCGTCTTGGGTAAGTTTGGGGTCACTATATACGTCATTTTTAAGTCAAATTCACCAAAATTAAGTCAGATTTTCACAGCAACCAAATATTTCCTAAATTCATCTCTTCTCAGAAAATTCTCTCTCTAGAACTTCAAGGAAGAAAAAGAAGGAAGAAGGTGGGGTTAGGGTTCAAGAAGCAAATCTTTAACACCGATTTAATTGGGATTCA
Organism: Solanum bukasovii; assembly: GCA_029582585.1. NCBI lineage: Eukaryota > Viridiplantae > Streptophyta > Magnoliopsida > Solanales > Solanaceae > Solanum > Solanum bukasovii. The sequence continues at coordinate 52,960 of JAJOOI010006108.1, read as the reverse complement.
TAACTAAGGTATGGTAGTCCTTCATCCATGGATAGTCTTCATCCAAGAAGTCCCTTCAAATTCAGTTTCAAAACTAGAAATTCCCCAAAAGCTAGGGTTTGACTTCAATTTCATGGGTTCTTTTCAAACACGTTTATAATGATTGATTGATGATATAATATGAATAAATTGATGATTTCCTATATTTATTATGTTGATTTCCCCCAAGAACCTATGAAACCCCATATTCCCCAATTATGATCTTGTGATGTGGGTTTGTTAATTATAGAAGGATAATATGAGATTATGCTTGTGGTAGTTGTGTTACTTGAATCATGTTATTATCCATGTCTAATGTAGTAATTTTAGATGTGTTGATTTAATGTGATCCTTGATCCTTGAAGGGTAAGTTATGATGTTATTCGTGATTATGAGATTTATGTATATGCTTAAAGAACACTTTGAGAGTGAAGTGTCCATGATTATGATGATGTTGTTGTGTTGATTGAAAGGATATTCTCATGAGCACATAATGAGCATAATGTGAAAGGGTTTCTCACATAATGGAAATTCTAGGTTTAAAGGCAATTCTCACCTAAATGAATCTAATGTTATAGGTGTCTACATGGATGAAAGGTTATTCTCACTCATGATCTAATGAGCTATTCTAATCAATCAAGTTATGACTTAATAAGTACTCCGTGGGGTAAATGAATAGCACCGAGCGGATAATGAATATGAGATGGAAGCCTTCCCGTTAAGAAAGACAGGGTTTCTAGAAACAATCTCATGAGATGGAAGCTCTCCCATTAAGAAAGGTCGGGTTTCTAGTAACAATCTCCTTATCCCATAAACTATGTGCCCCCATAGGTTATTTAGATAGTGGATCCACCTAAAAGCTAATATGATGATTGTCTTACCTTAGGCAAGTAGGACAACCATTTTCGATGTGGGTAACACCGGATTCCACGTTAAGCTCACATGGTCTATGTCGGTTAAGGCTTATTCCCACTATGAACAAGAAGATGAATTATGAACTATGGTTACTCAGGAAGCTTTACTTAGCATGGGTAGGATTATGAGATCTTATCCATGCATTGCACAAGTAGACTTTGAGGGTACTTATGGTATGTTTCACTTATGATATGATGATCTATGAAATGAATATGCTTATGACTTATGCTTCTCCTTTTCCTTAAAATGATGCTTTAACTTAGTAAATTGCATGCATTCAACTAAAATGTCCCTTTTAGTATTCTTCAAGGTTTTCATGCATGACTATCATACTTAGTGCATTTTTGTACTAACCCATAGTTTCCTACATTTTTCTCCAAGTGTATGATCTGGTTCTCAAGGCGGTCCCCATGTGGCTAGAGCTTGGATTTGTTCATTTCTCCTTGCTCGTTGGTGAGTCCTCATGGTTCGAGGACAAATATTATCATTATAGTTCCTTTAATTATATTTTTATTTCGGATTATGTTGTATGGGCTGTGTCCCTATTTGATTCAAGATTGTAATAGATGGCTAATTGAGACAAGTCTAGACTTCCACTTTCCTTAACGAAAATCTTAGACTTGAAATGCGTTTTTACTCTTTATTATTCTATGCTTTATGTTATGATATGCTGAGGGGCTTACATGGGGTCTTTCAGGGTTCTATATGCCTTGTTACGTCTAGTGGGTACCCTTGGGTCGTTACAAACTATGTAATCAAAGAACAAGGTTTAGAATGATTCTAGGATGATGTCTCATAAGCCACGTCTAGTAGAGTCTTGTTCATGAGTGTGAAGCGCACCACATTTATGAATGAGAGGCTATAAGATGTTTAGGAAACTACACTTCTTTCATTACTCTTAAGTCGTGCCTTAGAGTTAAACTCTATAAAGTCCCTCTCCTAATCCTTCCCTTGTGTCTTTAGGATATGAATACACGAAGGGAAAACACAAGAAGAATGGAGGATGACAATGTGAATGAAGAAGCTCCTCAAGTTAATCAAGCTTTGATTAATCCTTCGGCTATGTCGGATGTGGAGGTTAGGTCAGCTTTTCAAATGTTATGACGACTCAAGCTCAAGCTTTGAGTACTCAAGCTCAAACGGTGACAGCTTAAGCCAATAGAGATGTTGGGACTCATGTGAACCCTAATGTGAATTCAGTTACTTCATGGGTTAGGGATTTTGCTAGAATGAACCCTCCCAAATTTCATGGTTCCAAAGTGGAAGAGGATCCCCAAAGGTTTATTGATGAGGTTTATAAAGTACTTGGCATTATGGGAGTGTCTCCATAAGAGAAGGTGGAGTTAGCCACCTACCTATTGAAAGATGTGGCTCAAGTTTGGTATGAATAATGAAACGGTGAATGAACCGTAGGAGCGGGGCCGGTAGAATGTGAATCGTTTCAATCGGCATTTCTTGATAGGTTCTTTCCCCTAGAGTTGAGGAAACTAACGATGCAAGAGTTCATTAACCTTCGACAAGGAGGTATGAGTGTGAAAGAGTATGCTCTAAAGTTCATCCAACTATCCAAGTATACTCCAACCATAATGGCGGATTCGAGGGCTAAGATGAATAAATTTGTGATGGGAGTGTTCGACATGGTAGTCAACGAATGCCGTTCAACAATACTTATCCCAAGCATGGATATTTCACGTCTCATGGTGCATGCCCAAAAAATTGAGGAGTCAAAACTCAAGAAAAATAATAGGGAGGTGAAAAGAGCTAGAACTAGTGATGGGAATTTCTCCAATGCTAGGTCCGATGGACAAGGTCGACAAAAGTTCAAACCAAGGTATTCCAACCAATGTTCCTCAAATGCTTCTCCAAGGGTCAACAAGGATAGGGTGCCTAACCATAAACCTCAAGGAGGTAATAGTGGTGGTTCTTATGTGAATAGGCGTAATTGTGCAAAATGTGTGAAAAATCATGATGGTAAGTGCCTAGCCGTCACCGATGTTTGTTATGGTTGTGGTAAAGGTGGTCATCAATTGAAGAACTTCCTAACACTTACGGCCAAAGGGACAAAAGGTAAGCAAGCTCCTCCAAGCGGTTCAAACTCCAATGCTAAAAAATAAAACAATTTTTATGCTCTTCGATCCAGAGATGACCAAGAGAGCTCCCCGGATATGGTGACCAATATGTTAAAAGTCTTTTCTGTTGATGTATATGCTTTGTCAGATCCCGGTGCTACTTTGTCCTTTGTGACACATTTTGTGGCCATGAAGTTTGAAATACTCCCCGAAGTGTTAGTAGAACCTTTTTTGGTCTCTACCCCGGTTGGTGATTCCGTGGTGGCTAGGAAATTTTATAGAAGTTGTCCCATAACCTTGTCTCATAGAGTTACTTTGGTGGAGTAAAACATGTTAGACTTTGATGTGATTTTGGGTACGGATTGGTTTGCATGCATGATATGCCTCTATCGATTGTAGGACTCGGGTGGTTAGATTCCAATTTCCAAATGAGCCTAACTTAGAATGGAAGGGGGAAATTCTATGCCTAGAGGTCAATTTGTCTCTTGTCTTAAGGCTAGGAAGATGATATCCAAATGGTGTATTTACCATCTTGTAAGGGTGAAGGATGTTGAATCTGAGACCCCTTCTCTAGAGTCGGTTTCGATAGTGAATGAGTTCCCAGAAGTTTTCCCCGATGATTTGCTCGGTATTCATCCCAAGAGGGAAATAGATTTTGGTATTGAACTTTTACCGGATACGCAATCTATATCCATTCCTCCTTATAGAATGGCTCCGGCCGAGTTGAAAGAACTTGAAGGATTTATTAAGGGCTTCATCCGATCGAGTATCTCTCCATGGGGTGCTCCAGTGTTGTTTGTTAGAAAGAAGGATGAATCTCTTACAATGTGCATCGATTATTATCAATTGAATAAAGTGACCATCAAAAATAAATATCCTCTTCCAAGAATTGATGACTTTTTTGACCAACTTCAAGGGGCTAGCTATTTCTCTAAGATTGATCTTCGTTCGGGTTATCACCAATTGAGGGTAAGAATGGTTGATATTCCCAAGACGGCCTTTAGAACCCGGTATGGTCACTATGAGTTTGTGGTAATGTCGTTTGGGTTGACTAATGCTCCGGCAACATTTATGGACTTGATGAATAGAGTATTTAGGCAATACCTAGAAATGTTTGTGATTGTGTTTATCGATGATATTTTGATCTGTTCAAGGAATGAGATGAACATGTGAACCATTTGAGAATTGTATTGCAAGTTCTTAAGGACCAACAACCTTTTGCAAAGTTTAGCAAGTGTGAATTTTGGTTAAGATCCGTATCTTTCCTTGGTCATATAGTGTCAAGCAAGGGTATTGAAGTAGATCCTAAGAAGACGGATGCGGTCAAGAGTTCGCCTAGATCTTTAACTCCTTTTGACATTAGAAGCTTTTTGGGTTTGGTCGGTTACTATAGGAGGTTTGTTGATGTGTTTTCCTACATTGCTTCTCCATTGACGACTTTGATTCAAAAGAAGGATAAGTTTGAATGGTCAGAGGCTTGTGAGAAAAGCTTCCAAGAGTTGAAAGATAGACTTACTTTCGCTTCGGTGTTGGCCTTATTGGAGGGTACCAATGGTTTTGTGGTGTATTGTGATGCCTCTAGAATGGGTTTGGGATGTGTGCTCATGAAAAACGGTAAAGTGATTGCCTATGCTTCAAGGCAACTTAAAGTCCATGAGAAGAATTATCCGACCCATGAACTTGAATTAGTGGCAGTTGTGTTTGCCTTGAAAATATGGAGACATTATTTGTATGGGTCCATGTGGATGTTTTCACTGATCACAAGAGTCTCCAATATGTGTTTAGTTAAAAGGACTTGAATCTTCGTCAACAAAGGTGGTTAGAACTCTTGAAGGATTATGACATGAGTGTCTTTCACCACCCAGACAAAGGTAACATAGTAGCGGATGCACTTAGTAGATTGTCCATGGTAGTGTGGCTCACATAGAGGATGAAAAGAAAGAATTGATTCGTGAGGTGCATAGATTGGCCCGGCTAGGTGTCCAACTAGTGGATTCCACCAAGAGTGGTGTCATGGTCCGTAATGGCTCCGAATCATCCTTTGTGATGGATGTGAAGTCTAAGCAAGACCTTGATCCTATATTAGTTGAGTTGAAAGAGTCGGTACTCAAGAAGTCTGTCGAGGCTTTCTCCCAAGGGGGAGATGGGGTGCTTAGGTACCAAGGTCGTTTATGTGTTCCGGATGTTGATGGTTTAAGGGAGAAAATTTTAGAACAAGCTCATAGTTCTCGATATTCTATTCATCCGGGAGCCACCAAGATGTACCGTGATCTACGAGAAGTCTATTGGTGGAATGGTATGAAGAGAGATATTGCGGGATTTGTAGCCAAATGTCCTAATTGTCAACAAGTTAAGGTTGAGCATCAAAGGCCGGGAGGCTTGTATTAAGATATAAGTATTCCCACTTGGAAGTGGGAAGATGTGAATATGGTCTTTATTGTGGGTTTGCTCCTACCCGAAGGCAACATGATTCTATTTGGGTCAGTATAGATCGCATGACAAAATTAGCCTATTTTATTCCCGTCAAGGTTTCTCATTTGGCGGAAGACTATTCCAAGTTGTATTTAAGTGAGATAGTGAAGTTGCATGGGTCCCTTTATCTATTATTTAGATCGGGGTACTCAATTTACTTCACACTTTTGGAAGTCATTTCAAAAAGGGCTTGGTACTAAGGTTAAGCTTAGCACAACTTTTCATCCTCAAATCTATGGGCAAGCGAAGCGTACCATTCAAACATTAGAAGATATGTTGAGGGCATGTGTTATAGACTTCAAAGGTAATTGGGATGACCACTTGCCATTAATAGAGTTTGCCTACAATAATAGTTATCACTCAAGTATCGATATGACTCCCTTTGAAGCCTTGTATGGTAGAATATGTAGGTCTCCGGTTGGTTGGTTTGAGGTAGGTGAAATTGCTCTTATTGGTCCCGAATCGGTTTTTGAGGCTATTGAGAAAGTTCGGCTTATTAGAGAGAGGTTGAGAACGACTCAAAGTAGACAAAACTCTTATGCCAATGTGAGAAGAAGGGATCTAGAATTGAAGTTAATGATTGGGTCTATCTAAAAATCTCACCTATGAAAGGTGTGATGAGGTTTGGCAAGAATGGAAAACTTACTCCCCGATATGTGGGCCCCATACCAAATTTTGAAACGTATTGGGAAAGTTGCCTATGAGTTAGATTTTCCAAATGAGTTGGCCCCGGTTCATCCGGTATTTCATGTTTCTATGCTTAAGAAGTGTATTGATGATCCGGTGTCCATTATTCCCCTAGAAGGGTTAGGGGTTGACGAAAGTCTTTCATATGAAGAGGTTCCAGTAGAGATCCTAGACCGGCAAGTCAAGAGATTGAGAAACAAGGAAATAGCTTTCGTAAACGTTTTATGGAGGAATCACTAAGTTGAGGGTGCTACTTGGGAGGCCGAGGCCGATACGAAGTCCCGATATCCTCATCTCTTTGCTTCTACTCCTATTCAAGCTTGAGGTAAATAGTTCCTCTTGAGTTTAAGTGTTTTGGGAGTCATGTGTGTTATATGTGTTTCTCCATGATTTCCTTATGTTATGCATGTTCTTGGTGAAATTCATGTTTAGTAAGAAAATGAGTTTTTATGATTTATGTTCCACATGTTGTTGTGCATTTAGTATGAGTTGCCTATTTGACTTCATGAGTTGAGTTCATGAACATGCTTTAGTATGCTTTTGAGAGTAATTGCATATTGGCTCCATTATATTGTGTTGAGCATACTTGTAGATGGAGAAGGTAGTTCCTCCTATGAGTATGAGAAATATTGAGTTTTATGCATAATGGGTAGTTAGATGTAGTTCCTACTTCCTTGTGATGCATTGGTTATGTTGAGACGGAGTTGATGTGTCCTCCTTTGAATTGTGCATTATTTTGATGATTCATGCATGATGGGCTGCTAGTCTTGAGCCTTTACTTCCGTAAGGTGTCTAGATCATCATTCAAGGATGAATGTTCCCAAGGGGGAGATATTGTAACACTTCGGAAACTAGTAGGCTAAAACTAAAGCTAAACATGAGGGTTAACGTCAAGAGTGAAGGGCAATGGCTAAGGGAATTGGGTGAGGGCCATGGCAAGGGGGCCAAGGCTTCCCATGAATTTGGCCAAAGAATTGCCACCACCTCCACGAAGGTCTTCATGAACCGTGGTGGCCACCACGCCTCGTGGTGCCACCCATGGAGGGTTAGGCAATAGCTCCCCAAAATCTGCCAAAAGAAGTGCTCCTCTTCACGAGCCACTTCACGGCTCGTGGTGAAGACCATGGCTCATTGGAAGGCTCATGGAAGGGAGTTGGTGGTGTGTGAGTTGGAGAAAGGTGGCTTAGCCAGTGCCTCAAGGTCCACGAGAGCGACCACGACTCATGGCCTTGACCACGACTCGTGGAGCCCCTCATGAGATTGCCTTGGGCTTGTGAGCTAAATGCACATAATGCCTAGCCACTGCCTCAAGTCCACGAGTGAGACCACGGCTCTTGGGGCCTCTCGTGGCACCTAGGCAGGTCAAGTAAGTTGAGGGTTAAATGGGTCTTTTTCGGTTTAACTCCAATTAAAGTGAGGTCATTTTGGGGAAGTTTGGGGTCACTATATAAGTCATTTTTAAGTCAAATTCACCAAAACTAAGTCATATTTTCACAACACCCAAATATTTCCCAAATTCATCTCCTCTCCAACAATTCTCTTTCTAGAACTTCAAGGAAGAAGAAGAAGGAAGCAGGTGGGGATTGGGTTCAAGAAGAAAAGCTTTCCCACCAATTTAATTGGGATTCATACTAAGGTATGTAGTCCTTCACCCATGGATAGTCTTCATCCAATGAGTCCTTTCAAATTCAATTTCAAAACTAGAAATTCCACAAAAGGTAGGGTTTGACTTCAATATCATGGGTTCTTTTCAAAAATCGTTTCTAATGATTGATTGATGATATATTATGAATAAATTGATGATTTCCTATTGTTTTTATAATGATTTCCCCCAAGACCCCATGAAACCCCATATTCCCCAATTATGATCTGGTGATGTGGGTTTGTTGATTATAGAAGGATGATATGAGATTATGCTTGTGATAGTTGGGTTACTTGAATCATGTTATTATCCATGTCTAATGTAGTAATTCTAGATGTTTTGATTGAATGTGATCCTTGATCTTTGAAGGGTAAGTTATGATGTTATGCATGTTTATGAGATTTATGTATATGCTTAAAGAACACTTTGAGAGTGAAGTGTCCATGATTATGATAATGTTGTTGTGTCTATTGAAAGGCTATTCTCATGAGCACATAATGAACATAATGTGAAAGGTTTTCTCACATAATGGATATTCTAGGTTGAAATGCAATTCTCACCTAAATGAATCTAATGTTATATGTAGACATGGACGGTGAAAGGTTATTCTTACGCATGATCTAATGAGCTATTCTATTGAAACAAGTTATGACTTAATAAGTACTCCGTGGGATAAATGAATAGCACCGAGTGGATGATGAATATGAGATGGATGCCTTCCCGTTAAGAAATACCAGGTTTTTAGAAACAATCTCATTAGATGGAAGCTCTCCAATTAAGAAAGGCCGGGTTTCTAGTAACAATCTCCTTATCCCATAAACTATGTGCCCCCATAGGTTATTTAGATAGTGGATCCACCTAAAAGATAATATGATGATGGTCTTCCCTTAGGCAAGTAGGACAACCATTTTCGGTGTGGGTAACACCGGATTCCATGTAAAGATCACATGGTCTATGTCGGTTAAGGCTTATTCCCACTATGAACAAGAAGATGAATTATGAACTATGGTTACTCAAGAAGCTTTACTTAGCATGGGTAGGATTATGGGATCTTATTCATGTATTGCACAAGTAGACTTTGAGGGTACTTATGGTATGTTTCACTTATGATATGATGATCTATGAAATGAATATGCTTATGACTTATGCTTCTCCTTTTCCTTCAAAATGATGATTTAACTTAGTAAATTGCATGCATTCAACTAAAATTTCCCTTTTAGCATGTTTCAAGGTTTTCATGAATGATTATCATACTTAGTGCATTTTCGTACTAACCCTATTTTCCTACATTTTCCGCCAAGTGTATGGTCTGGTTCTCAAGGCGGTCCCCATTGTGGCTAGAGATTGGATTTGTTCATTTATCCTTGCTTGTTGGTGAGTCCTCATGGTTCTAGGACAAATATTATCATTTTAGTTCTTTTTCTTGTATTTGACTTTTGGATTATGTTGTATGGGCTGTGTCCCTATTTGATTCAAGATTATAATAGATGGCTAATTGAGACAAGTCTAGACTTCCACTTTCCTTTATGAAAATCTTAGACTTGAAATGCGTTTTTACTCTTTATTATTCTATGCTTTATGTTATGATATGCTAAGAGGCTTATGGGGCCTTTCGGGGTTCTATGTGGCTTGTTACATCTAGGGGGTACCCTTGGGTCGTGATAGTGGGTGAACGAACCCACCACTATGAGAACTCACATACCTCTTAGGGACCAAACCCTTGGTGAAACAACCCTCGTTCCGCAAGAAATTTTGATGAACGCCTTGAACCTTCCCTTTTTTCTCCTCTTTTATCTTCTTGAACTCTCTTCTAAAACCCTAAGCGTAAATTAGGATTGTAAAACTGAACAAAATCAGTTTAGACCTCTAAAACCTTAGTAAAACCATTAAAATCTGATGGGGTAAGGAAAAGACCAAAATACCCTTCACATTTTTGGGTAACTTTCCTTGATTGGGTAGGAAGACTTCAAACGTGCTTATCTCCCTCATACGAGCTCAAACTTTAGCAAACTTGGGTGGCGTTGGAAAGAGGACTTAGAGGTCTTTCATTTGATATCTTATTTATTTCCTAACTCATTCTGTGCTAAAAGTTATTGTCGTTAGAAGTTGACCCAAAACTTAGAAGAACTTAGGAATGACTTGGATGAACTCTCTTTAGTTCTTTTTGGAACTGAAGGTGCTACATCTAGTGACCTTATCACTTAAGAAAATTTAAATTCCTCGGTAAAATTTCACTCACTTCGAAGAATGGTTTGAGTCTTAGCTCAAAATTTTCTGGGGTGTTACATTATCTCCCCCTTGGGATCATTCGTCCTCGAATTACGACTAGACCGAGTATGGAACAGGACTACTCTTACCATCTCCCCTGACTCATGAACTTTCCTACTAACACATACCAGACTGATTCATACCAAGAGTTGGGACCTTCTATGGCACCTAAATCAAGGACGATGCTGTTGTGAACATAGTCACGCTATCTCTGAAGTTGCTTTATTTGAAACAAAGGAAATTCATGTATGAAGTAAGAATAGGAATACCACTCCTGGGGTAATATGACTGCTAGCTATTAAGCTTAGCAACACTCCTCAACTATGTTCTTCTTTCCTTATTACCATACCTCATTGGCTGCAACTCATAGCTCCCACAATGGTACATAACTTCTCTTACCAAGGCCTGAGTCTAACGGCACACTCTTACTATATTCAAGATTAACCCAAATCCTTAGGTTCGGGTTCTATACCTCTCTATAGGGAATCTCATCGCAAGAATATTACTCTTTACCACCACATTTAATCAACATTGGGCTCATATAAAGAACCACCTAATGTTTAACAACTCTACATTCAAGCTTAGTACTCTAACAACTCCATGGACTCCTACTAACCAACTCCTTAAGAAGGTCTCATTCTCTCTCATCTCTGCCATACCAACTAGAATTTCCCGCATTACTACTCGGAACCAACTAAGGGTTCTCATTTAACTATTTCTCATAGTAAAACCTCATCCTCCTCCTCTTTCTCCTCATTTATAACCTTAGATGGAATTATCACACCATCATCATCACGATAAGATCATTCCACTACTAAAAGAACCTCTGAAAATATATCTCCCATGCTCTTTTGAACTCATTACTATCTTATTTTCAACACTTGAATTGATTTCTCATCTTATCATCTCCCCCTTAGGTCTAAATCTGCCACTTGAAAGCAATGGACCTATTACATCATCTCTAAACTAGTCTACATCCCTTTTCACAACTTAAGTACTATTTTCCCACTTATTATACCTTATTACTTAATCCGTTCTATAACCTTCTGAACATCATGACCCTCTAAAAAAAAATCATAAGCCTAGCTTAGATCTATCACTTCATGAATACTCTGTTCTCTTATTCAACACATGTACTTAATCTCCTCTAACATGATGGCACATCGACATTAATTCTTTTTTTGGTTAAAAATATACACTATCTCATCATGACTAGTAACTATTCATCTTCCTTTTATCAAGAACTCTCTACAATATTCTTATTCCTTATTTGACTCATAAAGGAACTCATCGCTTATAATTTACTGGGTGCATGATTGTAATAACATAATCTACCCTATCACTATCTACTTTCCTTAGATTACTGAACCTTTGCATACTTTCCTCTGACTCTGGGCACTTTCACTACTTCTGCTCATTCATCATTCATACTATATTTTAGGGAGAAAATATTACCCAAGCTCTAAACATACTTCCTCATAAGGATCTCAGCTGAAACAAGGCTTAGGGAAGAGAGTACAACTCGCTTTTAGCTCAAATGCACGATTCTCATGAATAGGGGTGCATTCTTCTCGAACTCAACACTTAACTCACTCACAGGCTTCTCTCAAGCCCCTCTGTAGTCTCATGAATTCCTCAAGAATAACTGATCCATAAGGATCTTGGGCTTTACTTTTCAATCACCTTTAGTATGAGGGGTAGTCGAATGGATATGAGAATGCACGAGCTAAAATAAATCTCTATGACATAGCTCTATTGCACGATTAAGAGTATAAAAGAAGGGAAATTTTTCTAAAATGCCTGTAGTCCCTCGTTTATAGAAGTGGGGCTCTCACAACCATAAACAAGACTCTACTGACACGACTTCATAGACACGCTAAGACACTTGAAATTAGTTATCTGATACCAAATTTGTCATGACCTGAGTCTACACCTTTGATGTGGCAGACACTCAGAACCATTGCTGGTCGCCCAGCGAACCCTCATCCTGGCTGAATACAAGCGGAAGACTAACTCAAGAATACAAAAGCTTAAAAAACTGAATTAAATTCAATAAACTCAAATACTCAACTGTAAATTAATCTGAACAATACTCAATAGATAAACTCAGAGTTTGTAAAAACAACTCAAAAAAGATACATACTGAAAACTACTCAACTTTGTCTTTCTATGAAGCCTCTATTATTACAGAAGAATATCGAGACAAGACCCACGACATCTCAAAATTACTAAATGTAGGATAAAGGTGAAGTTCTCCAGAATATAAGAAGGCTCACCAAAGCTGACTGGAACTGCGAAGACCCATCAATGAGGCTTTTGTTGATGACCTTGAATACGTGTATCTGCATCATAAAAGATGCATGCCAAATGACATCAGTAGATGGAATGTACAAGCATGTAAGGGGAACTCTAAAGCATAAACATAAGCTTGAACTCATGGAAAAGAAACATACTTACCTCTTCTCAACTCACTCAACTCAACTTAACTCAAAGAAAATAGTTCAACTTAACTTAGAGAAAATAGGGCTCAACTCAATAATAAGATACTCAACTCAGAGAAACATAATTCAACTTAACTATGAGAAAATAGGGCTCAACTCAATAATAAGAAACTCAACTTAGTGAAACATAGTTCAACTCAACTTAGAGAATTAGGGCTCAACTAAATAATTAGATACTCAACTTTGTGAAACATAGTTCAACTCAACTCAGAGAAATAGGGCCCAACTCAATAATAAGATACTCAACTCTGTGAAACATTGTTCAACTCAACTCAGAGAAATAGGGCCCAACTCAATAATAAGATACTCAACACTAGATACACAAGGAAAATCAATAATAAAAGATGCAATATATGAAAAGATGTAAAATAATAAATAGCTACTCAATTGTATGTAAAAATACAAAAACAACTCATTTGTATGTAAAAATTAAATAATAACTCTTATTTGGGAGATTCTCCAACTGACAACCATCACTATGAGCTATATGATGTTACAACGTCTCGTCCACACTGCCAGAACTGTCCTATACCTTGCCGGGGTATAGAACTCCTCAATTAAGTGAATCATCTAAAAAGTATGACCCTTTCTTGGCTACATGGTTTATGGGGGCTGTGAGTTATTAGAACTCTCTCCCATATTGGTGCTCAATACTACTTCCAAAATATGACTTAGATTATATGTTTTATAGAAAACATTTCCTGTTCCTCAACATTGAGATTATTACTCAAAATATTTCCCTAAAGAGAGAGAGTACTCAAACTGCTTATGAACTCTTTTGGAAATCGGTGTTTCCTCTCTTCTTAAATGTAAAAACATTTCCTTTTGTGAATACTTTGTTCCCATATACCATTTTAATAAAAATGAAACTTTACTCTACTCATCCTCATACTCATTTACTCAAGCCTTTAAACAAATTATGAATAATTGTAAAATACTTCTCAAAATAGGGTTCATGCCGAATTATGGACGTGAACGACTCAATTACAGGTTTTCAATAACCATACATAGAACTCAATACTCAGAATTCAACAACTATAGAACTCAAAGACTCAATGATACTACTCATATCAAGAATTCTCGACTTAGAGGGTTCATTCGGAAATTATGGGCATGAACAACTCAAATCAAGGACCTTAATGGGTAACATGTAGTAGTCCCATGATTATGAATATAATCTCCAAAGGATTAATAATTCAATACTCAAGACATAGAACTTGAAGATACTAATACTCTCATAGATACTCAAATTATGGAGTTCATGCGGAATTTATGGGTATGAACGATTCGGCTCAAGGATCTCAATGATAATGTAGGCTCATGAATAAATTCTCATCATTCTCAAACTCACTTACTCGAGTCTTGAAACAAGTTATTAGTAATTTTAGAAGACTCCTCAAAAGACTCAAATGGACTTTCTCAAAAGAATTGAAAGAACTCTCAAAACTTGACTCTTAATTCTACCTTGAATTTGAATTATGAATTCAAGGTTATGATTCATGTTATGAATGATTTCTTTATATTTAGAAGTAGTTTAGAGTAGTTAGAATTAAAATGGAGTAAAGGTACCCTTTGAAGAAACTTAGACGGGCCAAACGACGGAGAAGGGCTGGGGCTAGGCAACCCTGGCGCGCTGAGTGGCGCAGGGCACCACCCCTGAACTACGGTGCACCTCTGCTGGAGCAATGGTGGGACGGCACGTCACCCCCTGCCAAGATTTCCCTGGTGAATTTCTTTGCTCGTTTTCTGACCCTAGTTCGCCTAGATTCGAATACCTAACATACGTACACACTAATCTACTCAAAACAATCCTCAAATCAATAACTTTCATCTCAAGAATTCATAAAACCCCCAACAATCAAGATTACGAATGGAATTTCAAGAAAACTCATCAATAACTCAAATCGTTCAACCTCAAGAATGAAATTCTCATTAAAATAACATGATTGGCATGTGTATGAACTAACCCAACACTATGAGAACTCACATATCTCTTAGGGATCGAACCCTTGGTGAAAAACCCTCGATCCGTAAGAAATTTCGATGAACGCCTTGAACCTTTTCTCTTTTCTCCTCTTTTCTCTTCTTGAACTCTCTTCTAAAACCCTATGAGTAAATTAGGATTGTAAAACTGAACCATATCAGTTTTGACCCGTAAAACCTTACTAAAGACGTTTAATGTGATGGGGTAAGGAAAACACCAAAATACCCCTCACATTTTCGGGTAACTTTTCTTAACTGGATAGGTAGACTTCAAACGGGCATATCTCCCTCATACAAGCTCAAAATTTAGCAAACTCGGAGGTGTTGGAAAGAGGACTCAGAGATATTTCATGTGATATCTTATGGGTTTCCTAACTCATCGTATGCTAAAAGTTATGGTCATTTGAAGTTGACCCAAAACTTAGAAGAACTTAGGAACTACTTGACTGAACTCTCTTTAGTTCTTTTTGGAACTCAAGGTGCTACATCTAGTGACCTTATGTCATGACCTAGGGGTACCCTGTAGATGTAACAAGGCGTACAAGACCCCGAGAGTCCTCATACAAGCCACTTAGCATATTATAACATAAAGTAATAGAAAATGGTGAGGAAATTTAAAACATTTCAAACAATCAAAGTCTTTATAAAATGAGCGGAAGTCTAAATAGAATTGTCTCAAACTGTCTAAACAACTTGAGTAAAATCTTGGGTCACGGCCCATACAAAAGTCCAACATATAAAATGAAAGACGTAAAAGAAAGTGGTTATCACATCCTCGAACACAATGAGGACTCACCAAATCTTCACTCCTTGATCAACTATGAACCTAGCCACGAGTGTGAGAGTCACTATCGCCAAACCCTACATTTGATAAGAATGTAGGCAAGAGTATGCGTTAGTACAATCATTTACTAAATATGATAGCTAGGATAAACAACATAAACATCATGGTTAGTCAATATAAACCATAAGCATAATCAATGCACATACAACATCATCATAATATGAAAGGAATACTTCTCAAGCAACCTTACTCATCCTTAGTCAAGACTTGGGTCATCCACCTCTAGTCAAGCTTACTTTATGGAAGGCATCTCAAGCAACAGTCCAAGCTATTCATCTTCATAACATAATTCACCTTATTCCTACATATTTTTAAAGATATGGGGATTCGCCTCTTTACCTAGCTTACAAAGGCTAATTGGTATTCACCTCTTGCCTTACTTACTTTAAAATCATAGGAACTCACCTCTACAATCACATTACATGACACGGGTACTCGCCTCCACATCATTTCATAAGGATCATAGGTACTCGCCTCCATGTCCATTAGGAACATTGGGAATCACCTCTTGTTCAATTCTAAGGAGTATAGGAAATCACCTCATGTCCTTCTCATATGGAGGTCAAGGGTATGGAGGTCAAAGGTAGTCCCCTCTAGCCTCATCATTTACATAGTCTTTTAGTCTAGATTCATTTTAGGTGAGGAATCCTTTCAACCTAGAATCATTCATGTGAGTAAACCTTTCACATTCATACATTCATGATTAAGCAACTTAATTGGGAAGTATCCCTTCCACAACAATAATATCAATTACCAACAATTCACATCATAAGCTTTACTCTCAAAGCCCTACATCTCATGATCATTATCTAAGCTTTATTCTCAAGCAATTCTAATCATACTTCATCAATCCTATAAGGATAAACCTAAGCCCATAAAGTTTCCCTTCATTGCTTCAATCCAACTATATCAATTCTAGGTTAGAATCATGGAATATGCATGGATACATGTAATTTCACTCTAAAAACATGTAATTCTACCAATTATGTTATAAAAAATCACAATCCACTCAACTGGATCAACATTCATCATAACCCACAACATTGGAAGAAACCCTAACTAGAATTGGGAAATTCTTCATCAAATTGGGGTATTCTAGGGGACTTCATGGGAGGAAGGATCCCATGGATGAAAAGCCATCATACCTTGATTACAAATCCCTCACAAGCTTGAAGATTGGAGACTTCAAATTGACCTAGCTTCAATTTCTTCCTTCTTCTTCAAACTTCTAGAGAGAGAATATTTGAGAAGAGTTTGGCGTTTTCTTTTGGGATTTGATAGAATGACTTGAATGAGGGGTTTTGGGGATTAAAAATCCTTATATAGGTGTTTTAGACTTAGGCAAATCAACACCACTTCAATTTAAATAAAACCGGAGGTCCCATTATACCCCTAAACTAACCGTCCAGTCCTGACCCACGAGACCACATTGACGGGCCATGGATGGACCTGCGGTCCATCCTGGTCAAGCATGGTTTGGACAGAGATTTTTGGGCCACCCACGACACCCTTAACCATGAGTCGTGGACCCTTCGACGGGGCATGGGTCCTGGCGTGGTTTACTGCCTTTGGTTGTGTCCTTGTTGCCAATCTAGGAGGGCCACCTACGGGGAGTGGACTCACCCACGAGCCGTGGTTGGTCACTATAAGGTGGTACCTTGGGGTTCTAACATGCTATGCCGTCTATCTCGAGTTCGGGGTGTTACAATATCTCCCCCTTGAGAACATTAGTCCTCGAATGACATTCTAGGCACTTCTTAGAGAAAATGACTCTAGACTAGCAACCCATCATGCATGCAACTCATCAAAATGCACACAACTAAGGAGGAATTATCAAATCCAATCCAAACATACTAAATGCACCATAAGGGAGTAGAAACTACATCTAACAACCCAATATGCATGAAATTTTCAGATTTCTTTCATTCAAGGAGGAACTTACCATCTTCAACTTAAAATCATGCTCAACACAATCTCATGGAGCCTATATGCAATCAATACTCCAGGCACATATTCAAAGAGAACATCTCTACTCCAAGTCAAGGCTTGATAAAAAATTCATCTCATGAAGCCTATAGACAACTCATACTCAATGCACAACAACATGAGGAAAATAAATCACATAAGTCACTTTTTTCAAAGCTTAAGCAATTCATGCACATGCATAATCATAAGGAAAACATGGAAACACATAAAACAGACACGACTTTAAATCATAAAGGAAACATAGAGGAAATTCATTACCTCAAGCTAGAATAGGAGTAGGAGGAAAAAAGTGAGGATATTGGGACTTCATATCGTCCCCGGCCTCCCAAGTAGCACCCTCAACTAGTTGATTCCTCCATAGAACCTTCACGGAAGCTATTTTATTGTTTCTCAATTTCTTAACTTGCCGGTCCGAAATCTCAATCGGAACTTCCTCATATGAAAGGTTCTCATCAACCCCAACCCTTCTAGGGAAACTATGGATGTTGGGTCCCCGACACACTTCTTGAGCATAGAGACATGGAAAATGGGATGCACGGTTGCCAGCTCATTTGGTAAATCTAACTCATAAGCAACCTTACCAATACGTCTCTGAATTCTATATGGGCCTAAAAATTTGGAACTAAGTTTCCCTTTCTTGCCAAACCTCATCACACCCTTTATGGGTGAGATTTTCAAGTAGACCCAATCATTAACTTCAAACTCTAGATCACTTCTCCTCACATCGGCATACGATTTTTGTCGACTTTGGGCGGTTCTCAACCTCTCTCTAATAAGTCGGACTTTCTCAATAGCCTCATGAACTAACTCGGGCCCTATAAAGGAAACCTCACCCACCTCAAACCATCCGATAGGAGATCTACAAATCCTACCATAAAGGGCTTCATATGGAGCCATACTAATACTCTAGTGATAGCTATCAGTATAGGAAAATTCTATAAAAGGCAAATGATCGTCCCAATTTCCCTTGAAGTCGATCACACAAGCCCTTAACATATCCTCCAATATTTGGATGGTACGTTCCGCTTGACCACTGATTTGTGGGTGAAAAGTTGTGCTAAGCTTAACCTTGGTGCCAAGTCCCTCTTGGAATGACTTCCAAAACTGAGAAGGAAATTGGGTACCACGATCGGAAATAATGGACAAAGGCACTCCATGTAGCCTTACCATCTCTCTCAAATACAACTTGGCGTAGTCCTCCTCCGAATAAGAAACCTTGACAGGAAGGAAATGTGTTGATTTCATCATCCTATCTACCACCACCCAAATAGAGTCATGTTGTTGCCGGCTGCGAGGCAAACCAACTATAAGGTCCATATTTAAGTCTTCCCACTTCCAAGTAGGAATGCTAAAATCTTGAGCTAAACCTCCCAATTTCGGATGCTCAACCTTTACTTGTTCGCAGTTCGGACATTTGGCCACAAATACAACAATATCATTCTTCATCCCATTCCACTAATAGACTTCCCGTAAATCACAGTACATCTTTGTGGCTCCCGGGTGAATGGAATACCGCGAACCATGAGCTTCTGCCAAAATCTGTTCCTTTAATTTATCCATATTTGGAACACATAAACGACCTTGGTATCTAAGTACCCCATCTCCCCCTTGGGAGAAAGCCTCACAGATTTCTTAAGTACCGCCTCTTTCAATTCTACCAAAATTGGATCAAGACTTTGCTTGGCTTTCCCATCCGCTACAAAAGATGATTCAGAACCATTGTGAACCATAACACCACCTTTGGTGGAGTCCATTAGTTGAACACCTAATCGCGCTAACATATGCACATTTCGAACCAACTCTTTGTTTTCTTCATCAATATGAGCTACACTTCCCATAGATAACCGACTAAGGGCATCCGGCACCACATTAGCTTTGCCGAGGTGATAAAGAACGCTCATGTCATAATATTTAAGAACTCAAGCCACCTTCTTTGGCAAAGATACAAATCTTTTTGACTAAACACAAATTTCAAACTCTCGTGGTCGGTGAAAACATCAACATGAACTCCATACTAATAATGCCTCCAAATCTTTAAGGCAAATATGACCGTTGCTAATTCAAGGTCGTGAGTAGGATAATTCTTCTCATGGACTTTAAGTTGCCTTGAAGCATAGGCAATCACCTTACCATTTTGCATAAGCACACATCCCAGAGGTGTCACAATATACCACAAAATCATTCATATCTTCTGGTAAAGTAAACACCGGAGCGGAAGTGAGTATATCCTTCAACTCTTGGAAACTTTTCTCACAAGCATCCGACCATATAAAGTTAGCCTTCTTTTGTGTCAAGGCCGTCAAAAGAGAGGCAATTTAAGAGAAACCTTCAACAAACCTTCTATAATAACTGGCAAAACCCAAGAAACTTTGAATATTTGTCGGTGATAGAGGTCTAGACCAACTTTTGACCGCATCCATCTTAATCTGATCCACCTCAATACCCTTGCTTGAAACAAAATGGCCTAAGAAAGCCACACACCTTAACCAAAATTCACATTTGCTAAACTTTGCAAAAATTTGTTGGGCCTTGAGGATTTGCAATACAATCCTCAAATGATCAATATGCTCATTCTCACATCTTGAATAGATCAAAATATCATCGATAAACATAATCACAAACATGTCAAGATATTGTCTAAACACTCAATTCATCATGTCCATAAACGTCGCCAGAGCATTAGTCAAACCATAGGACATCACTAGAAACTCATAATGATCATATCGGGTTCTAAAAGCCATTTTCAGAATATCTTCTTCTTTCACCCTCCCTCAATTGGTGATAACCCGACTAGAGATCAATCTTAGAGAAATAACTTTCCCCTTGAAGTTGGTCTAATAAATCATCTATCTTTGGGAGAGGATACTAGTTCTTAGTGGTCACCTTGTTCAATTGTCGATAATCAATACACATACGAAGAGACCCATCTTTCTTCTTAATAAACAAAACTAGAGCACCCCACGGAGAGATACTTGGTCGAATGAAACCCTTATCCAACAAATCCCTCAAATGTTCTTTAAACTCCTTAGGTTTCGCCGGAGCCATTCTATAATGAGGAATAGAGATAGGTTGGGTATCTTGGAGAAGGTCAATACCGAAGTCTATTTCCCTTTCGGGAGGAATACCGAGTAGATCATCCGAGAACACTTCTGGAAACTCATTCACAACATGGACCAACTCAAGACTAGGGGTTTCAGAATACATATCCCCCACCCTAACTAGATGGTACAAACAACCCTTAAAAATTATCTTTCTAGCTTTGAGATAAGAGATAAACTGACTCTTAGGCATATAATTTCCCCTCTTCCATTCTAGGATAGGCTCATTTGGAAACTAAAATTTGACTACCCGAGTACTACAATCGATAGAAGCATAACAAGGTGCAACCAATCCATACCAAGGATGACATCAAAGTCTAACATAGGGCTAGGCGCTCGGTTCTTCGGTTCGGTTTTACCAATTTTCGGTTCGGTGTTCGGTTTTGAAAAAGTGTGCACCAAATACCAAACCATAATATTTTGGTTCGGCTCCATTTTTTAATTTCGGTATGATTTAATTTACTGTTTTAAAAATAGTTTTTCGGTGTAAATAATAATTAAAATGAGAATAATCAATTATGTAACATTGAAGCATTGCAATGCATGACCATTGCTACTTGCTACTGGCAGCATTGAAAAACATGGTTGTTGGATGCTGTTGCTTGATGCTACTGCTGGTGGTGGCTGCTTCTTGCTGCTGTCTGCTGGAAGCTCTGCAATATTGCAACCTTCAAAGCCACCTGCTGGCTAGCTTGGCCTAACAATCAAATACGCTATGTATGGAGAATGGACATGGCTACGACATCTGTAGTTGTACGCTCAATACTTTAGGGCTTCAAAGACAAAGAGGCAAAGACCAAATTCCAAAGTCCAAATTTTGACTTTGGTCATGCTTTTTGGGTTAAAACTTAAAATATATATTTTAATAGAATTTAAAATATTATTTTAAATTTAGTTAATAAAATTTTGGTTTTTTGGTACACTGAATTTTTTTAACCCTTACACCGAATACCGAGCCGAAAAACTAAAATTCTGAAAAAAAACACAGAAACCGATTCAAAAAACTGAAAAAATGAAACCAAAAAACTGAATTAATTTGGTTTGGTTCGTTTTTTTGGTTTTCTGGTATTTATGCGCACCCCTAGTCTAACATATCAAGCTCTACCAAGTCAACAAGAGGAAATCTATGAGACAAGGAAACATGACATTTTCTATAGACCCTCTTAGCCACAATAGAATCACTAATAGTGGTAGAGGTAGAAGAAGTTTCTAATAACACATCGGGGAGCACATCAAACCTCATGGCCACATAAGGTGTCACAAAGGAGAAAGTATCTCATGGATCAAGAAAAACATACACATCTAATTGAATTTTTTTTAACATACCGATCACCACATCCGGGGAGTTCTCTTGATCACCTCTAGTGTGGAGGGCATAAAATCGGTTTTGCTTAGGAGCATTCGCACCCGAACCACTTGGACCGGATGAAAGGTATGGTTGAGCCCTATGATGAGTATCTCCCTCATTATTACCAACCGAAGGACATTTCCTTATCTTTAGATCTGTCTTTCCACACCCAAAGCAATCATTGCAACCTGCTAGAAACTTTCCCTCATGATTTCTTCCACATTTAGCACAAGTAGGCATCAAACACATTTTACCATCTCCTTGAGGCTTAGGGTTAGACACTATTTCATTGTTAGACCTTGGAGGAGCATTAGAAGAACCTTGCCCGGAAATCTTTTGCCGAAACCTTGAACGACCCCGTCCACCGAAACTAGAAAAAGTTACCATCATCTGTTCTTTCCCTCTTTGCTTCCCTAAATCTTTCCTTGAGCTTTTCTTCCTCAATTTGTTGGGTATGCACCATAAGGTGAGAAATGTCCATGTCATGAACATGCATAGCGGTGCGGCATTCTTTGACTATCAAGTCGGACACACCTGACACAAACTTACTCATCTTGGTCCTACGGTCCGCTACAAAAGAAGGTGTATATTTAGATAGTTGAGTAAACCTCAAAGCGTACTCCCTCACACTCATATTTCTTTGCCGAAGGTTGATGAACTCAAGCACCTTGGCCTCTCTCAAATCAATACAGAAAAATTTATCAAGAAAAGCACTTTTGACCCTTTCCCACTCTATGGTACCCACTCCTTCCAGCTTTGCCTATTTCCATTGATTGAACAAAATCTGAGCAACCCCTTTGAGTTGGTAAAAGGCCAATTCTGCCTTCTCTACCCGAGTCACTCCCATAATAGCAAGTATCTTATACACCTCATCGATAAACTCTTGAGGATCTTCCTCAAATTTGGAGCCATAAAATTCCGGAGGATTCATCCTTGTAAATTCCCTCACTCTTGCTATCGCGGTACCCACATATGGGTTCACGGGGGCTACCACCTCTCTATTAGCTTGGGCCGTCACGACTTGAGCCAACACTTGAAAATCCGACCTAAACTTCGCATTTGTTACATTCTTGGTCAAAGGATCAATCGAAGCTAGAGAAAGAGCTTGGGGAGGAAATTCTTGACCCACATTGTCTCCCTCAGTCCTTCAAGAATTTTCCCTTCTTAGTAGTCATATCCTGAAAACCATCGTGTAAGGATTAGGAGAAATTCTTATAGAGTTAAACTCCATGGCACGACTTAGAGAAATGAAGAAGTGAAGTTTCCTAAACATCTAGTAGCCTCTCATTCATAAATGTAGAGCGCTTCACACTTATGAGCAAGACTCTACTTGACCATCTATGGGGGCCACCTATGGGGCATGGACTTACCCACGAGCCATGGTTGGTCACTGTAAGGTGGTACCTTGAGGTTCTAACATGCAATGACCTCTATCTCAAGTTCGGTTACACCTTATCACTAAATTCCTTGGTAAAATCTCACTCATTACGACAAATGGTTTGAGTCTTAGCTCAAAATTTTCTGGGGTGTTACACTAAAGATTCTTTTAAATGGTTAATTTTCTTGTACTGCTTGTTATCAAGGCAAGTTACTTGTGAGACCATTGAGATTGAGTGCCCTGCGTACTTGGAACGTATACATGGAGATACTTGTGGACCTATTCACCCACCAGTGGGTCATTTAGATACTTTATGGTCCTAATAGATGCTTCTTCTAGATGGTCTCATGTGTACCTAATGTCATCTCGTAACTTGGCATTTCCAAAATTGTTGGCACATATAATAAAATTAACGGCACAATTTTCTGATAATCAGATTTAGTCTATTCACCTTGATAATGCTGTAGAGTTTTCATCCCAATCATTTAATGATTATTGTCTATCAATTGGGATAAGAACTAAACACCCTGATGCTCATGTTCATACTAAGAATGGACTCGTTGAGTCATTAATTAAACGTCTGCAGTTAATAACAATTGCTTATGAAAACTAGGTTGCCCACTTCTGTGTGGGTTCATGCAATTTTGCATGCTGCACCAGTTATGTCATAAGTTTTCTCCATTGCAATTGGTTATGGGTCAAGAACCTAATATATCCTATCTAAGAATATTTTGATGTGCTGTACATGTGCCTGTGGCACCACCAAAATGTACTAAGATGGGCCCTCAAAGAAGGTTAGGAATATATATTGGGTTTGAATCACCCTCCATTATTCGCTATCTTGAACCATTAACTGGAGACATGTTTACTGCTCGATTTGCGGATTATCAATTTGATAACAGTTTTCCCAAAATTAAGGGGAGAAAATAGTGAAATAAAAAGAGAAATTTTGTGGAAAATTTTATCATTGTCTCATCTTGATCCATGTTTTTCTATTTTTGAGAAAGAAGTACAAAAGATTATTCATCTTCAGAAAATTGCAAATCAAATGCTAAACGCATTTACAGATTTGAAAAGGATTACTAAATCACATGTTCCTGCAGAGAATGTCCCAATTCAAATTGATGTCCCTATAGGAAAATCCACTAGTGTCGTAGCTAATAAGTCAAAATCACGCCTAAAGCATGGTAGACCATCGGGTTCTAAGGATCAAAATCCTAGAAAAAGAAAACTTTAATGCCAAGATGACACTATGAAAGAATCTTATATGGAAGTTCAAAATTTGAATAATTATGATATCCATGCAGGAATCAATGAGCTTGAAACTTAAGAAAATAATGAACTATCCATAAATTTAAGAGATGTTGAAACTAATCTGAATCGATCAGAAATAGTGGTTGATTATGTCGTTACATAAAATATTGCAACAAAAATCATGCAAGATAGTGAGGATCTTGAACCTCAATCTGTTGTAGAATGTCAACAAAGAAATGGTTGGCCAAAATGACAAGAAGCAATTCAATCAAAGTTGAATTCACTTGTCAAGCGTGATGTCTTTGGACCTATAATTCAAACACCAAATGGTAATAAACACCAAAGGTATAAAGCATGCCTTGTGGCACAAGGACTTTCACAAAGGCCTGGTGTTGATTATGAAGAGACATACTCACCCGTTAAGGATGCGATAACATTGTGTTATCTCATTGGTTTCATAGTCCATGAAAGACTTGAAATGCATTTGATGGATGTGGTTACAACCTACCTTTATGGATCACTTGATAATGAGATATACATGAAAATTCTTGAAGGATTTACGATGCCTAAATCATGTAGTTCAAAATTTCGAGAAATGTATTCAATTAAATTACAAAGATCATTGTATGGTTTGAAGAAATCTGGACTCATTTAATATAACCATCTTAGTGAGTATTTATTTAAGGAAGGTTATACAAATGATGCAATTTGCCCATGTGTTTTTATAAAGAGAACAACATCAGAATTTGTTGTACTTGTTGTTTATGTTGATGACATAAAGCTTATTGGAACTCCAACAGACCTTCAAAAGGAAATTGATTATTTAAAGAATGAATTTGAGATGAAAGATCTTGGTAGGACAAACGTATGTCTTGGTTTCCAAATTGAGTAATTGACAAATGGTATTTTTGTTCATCAATCTGCCTACACAGAAAAGTGTTGAAAATATTTTGTTTGGATGAAGCGCATCTATTAAGTACTTTGATGATTGTTCGTTCTCTTGATGTGAATAAGCATCCATTCTGACCTCAAACAAAGAATGAGGAACTCCTTGGTTCCGAAGTACCATATCTTAGTGCAATTGGTGCACTAATGAATCTTGTTACTACTACAAGGCCTGATATAGCTTTTTCTGTTAATTTGTTAGCAAGATATAGTTTTGCTCCTACTAGGAGAAATTGGAATGGGATAAAACACATATTGCGATATCTTAAAGGGACAACTGAAATTGGCTTATTTTATGCTAACAATTGTAGTCCCAATCCTGTAGGTTATGCTGATGTAGGATAATTATTTGATCCACACAAAGCTCGATCTCAAACAGACTATATATTTATATGTAGGGGTACTGCCATATCTTGGAGATCTACAAAGCAGTCTATCGTAGCCACTTCCTCAAATCATGTTGAGATAATAGCTGTTAATGAAGCAAGTAGAGAATGTGTGTGGTTGAGGTCTATGATACATCTCATTCGAGAAAAATATGGTTTGGAGTGTGATAAAGTACCTACCACTTTATATGAAGATAACACAACATGCATAGCACAACTAAAGGGAGGATTCATAAAAGGAGATAGAATAAAGCACATCTCGCCAAAGCTTTTCTATACACATGAATTCCAAAAGAATGGTGATATAAATGTGCAATAGATTCATTCAAGTGACAATGTGGTTGACCTATTTACCAAGTCTCTAACAACTGCAACTTTCAAGAAGATGGTGCACAAGTTTGTAATGCGAAGATTCGAGTCTCTGGATTGATGTTAGGGGGAGTTAATATGTGTTGTGCTCTTTTTCCCTTACGAGGTTTTGTCCCATTGAGTTTTCCTTGTAAGGTTTTTAATGAGGCAACCTAGATGCCTATTAATAGATATGTGTACTCTTTTCCTTCACTAGAGTTTTTTTTTTGAAGTTGTTTTTAGTAAGATTCTTAATGAGGCACATCATTTATGAATTAGACATTTAAGGTGGAGTGTTATAAATATAGTGAATGTCTATCTGTTAGAGAATATTTAGGTACCCTAACTTTGGGACCAAGTCAATTTTCCCCTATAAATAGAGGGGTCTTCTTCATTGTAAACTCATCCCTCACGAGAATTAATAATTCTTCTCTCTACTTTCTTCTTCTTATATTATAGTTTCAGAACAATATTAATTAATTGATTAATAATAACTTGTTTATTGACTTTTATGATCTTTACAATATTATCTTATATCTTATATTATCTTATATATATAAAGAGAATCTTATGCCCGCCTACGTTACACCCTTAGAATTGATGAATTTACTTTTATGTTTTCCTTTGTACCGTTTCTTCAACTCTTGTGTCACTTTTGTCCATAAAGTTACTTAAAAATATATAGTATGAACTATAGAATTTGTACTCAATTGGGTGTTAAGAAGAAGAAGAATAGAGAACTTAGAAATTTTTTGGTTTAAAATGTGAGAGAACCCCTCTATTTATAGCCAACAAAGGGTAGTATGAACAAGTGCTTATTATAGTGCTTTATCAGAAAAGTTACAATCTTTCGAAAAAGCCACAAGTATTTGGAAAAGTCACAACCTTTCAGAAAAGTAACAACCCTTCGGAAAAGTCACAACTCTCTGGAAAAGACAAAACCTTTGGAAAAGTCACAATCCTTCTATGTGAAAATGTGTCTTCTTTAATATATTTTACATTATAATATAAACAAATATAGATTATGTACTAAATTAGGTGTTTTAAGAAGAAGAAGAATAGAAACCTTAGAAAATTTGTAGTTTAAAAATGTTAGAGCACTACTCTATTTAAAACCAACAAAAGTAGTATGAACATCTGCTTATTGTGCCTTCTAATAAAAGAGACAACTCTTCAGACAAGTCACAACCCTTCAGAAAGGTCACAACTCCCCAAAAAGTCACAACTCTTTAGAAAGGTCAGAACCCTTCAAAAAAGTCACAACTCTTTGAAAAAGTTACAACCCTTTGGAATAGTCGCAACCCTTCTAAAAAGTCACAAACCTTTAAAAAGTTCACAACTCGTCGGAGAAGTCACATCTTTTTGAAAAAGTCAAACCTTTTGAAAAATTCACAACTCTTTGAAAAAGTCTCTACCCTTCAATGTGAAAAGGTGTATGCTTTTAATATATTTTAAAATATAAATATTTAATTAAATGTAATATAATATAAAATATAAAGATATATTAAATTGGATGTTTTTAGTTGGGGGGACAGATAGATAGATAGATGTTATCATGTATTTTTCACATATTACTTCATAACCTTTCATATTCTTTAATAAAAATGTTAAATTTTTCAATTACTACTTTCCTATTTTTTGTTGATGAATAATATAGGGAAAAGTTGGGGAGTCTCAATTATTAAAAGGGAAAAAGGACAAATATGCCTCCCAAACTATCATAAATGGTATGCAAATACCCTCTGTCATACTTTTGGGACATTGGTGCCCCTGCCGTCTAAAAACTAGAGCATATATGCCCTTCACTCTAACATAAGACTAAATAGGGACATGTGGCACAATCTTATCCATCAATCGGATATTTAATAAATGTTGAATCTGTTAATAAAATTATGAGAAGTGTATGTCCGTTAGTACAAATGGTATATATGCTCTAATTTTTAGACGGCAGGGGCACCAATGTCCCAAAAGTATGACGGACGGTATTTGCATACCATTTACGATAGTTTGGGGGGTATATTTGTCCTTTTTTCCCTTAGGATCAAGGCCTTGCTTAGCCTTTACATCCATAAGAAAGGACGATTCAGACCCATTATGAACATTGACACCACCCATGGTGGAATCCACTAGTTGAACACCTAGCTGGGCCAACCAATGAGCATCACGAACCAACTCTTTCTTATCATCATCAACATGAGTCACACTACCCATAAACAACCGACTAAGAGTATCTGCTACCACATTGGCCTTACCGGGGTGGTAAAGAACACTCATGTCATAATCCTTCAATAATTCTAGCCACCTTCTTTGGCGAAGATTCAAGTCTTTTTGACTAAACACGTATTGTAAGCTTTTGTAATCGGTGAACACGTCAACATGAACCCTATACAAGTAATGTCTCCAAATCTTGAAGGCAAACACAACCGCCACTAACTCAAGGTCATGGGTAGGATAGTTTTTCTCATGGAATTTAAGTTGCCTTGAAGCATAGGCAATCACTTTACCATTTTGCATAAGCACACATCCCAACCCGACTCTAGAGGCATCACAATACACCACAAAACCATCCGTACCTTCCGGTAAAGTCAACACCGGAGTGGAAGTAAGTCTATCTTTCAACTCTTGGAAACTTTTCTCACAAGCTTCCGACCAAATGAACTTAGCCTTTTTTTTACTCAAAGCCGTCACATGAAAAGCAATGGAAGAAATTCCCTCAATGAACCTTCTATAGTAACCGGCCAAACCCAAAGAGCTTCTAATGTTCGAAGGAGTTAGAGGTCTAGGACAACTCTTGACCGCATCCGTCTTCTTAGGATCTACCTCAATCCCCTTACTTGACACAATATGACCAAGGAAAGCCACAGATCTTAACAAAAATTCACACTTACTAAAGTTTGCAAAAAGTTGATGGTCCTTAAGAACTTGTAACACAACCCTCAAATGGTCCACATTCTCATTTTCACTCCTTGAATTGATCAAAATATCATTGATAAACACAATCACAAACATGTCTAGGTATTGCCTAAGAACTTTATTTATCAAGTCCAAAAATGCCGCCGGAGAATTAGTTAACCCAAACGAAATAACTTGGAATTCATAATGACCATATCGAGTTCGGAATGACGTCTTTGGAATGTCAACCCCTCTCACCCTCAATTGGTGATAACCCGAACGAAGATCAATCTTAGAGAAATAACCAGCCCTTTGAAGTTGGTCAAACAAGTCATCTATCCTTGGGAGAGGATACTTGTTCTTAATGGTCACCTTATTCAATTGACGATAATCAATGCACATTCGAAGAGACCCATCTTTCTTTCTAACAAATAGCACGGGAGCACCCCATGGAGAGATACTCGATTGAATAAAAACCCTTGTCTAACAAATCCTTCAACTGTTCTTTCAACTCATTTAACTCAGCTGGGGCCATTCTATAAGGAGGAATTGAGATAGGTTGCGTATCTGGAAGAAGGTCAACACTGAAGTCTATTTCCCGCTCGAGAGGAATATCGAGTAGATCATCTGGGAACACTTCCGGAAACTCATTTCCAACGGGGACCGACTCAAGAGTAGGGGTTTCAGAATCTACATCCATCACCCTAACAAAATGGTAAATACAATCCTTGGAGATCATATTGCTAGCCTTCAAACATGAGACAAACTGACCCTTAGGCATATAATTTCCCCTCTTCCATTCAAGGATAGGCTCATTTATGAATTGAAACTTGACCACACGAGTTCTACAATCTATAGAAGCATAACATGCATGCAACCAATCCATACCCAAGATAACATCAAAGTCTAACATGTCAAGCTCTACCAAATCAATAAGAGTAACTTTATGGGATAAGGAAACGGGACATTTTCTGTAAACCCTTTTAGCCACCACAGAATCATCAACAGGAGTAGACACAAAAAATGGTTCTAATAACACTTCCAGAGGAACACCAAAACTCATTGCCACATAGGGCATCACAAAAGATAAAGTAGCACCGGGATCCAACAAGGCATACACATCAATAAGAAAGACTTTTAACATACCGGTCACTACATACGAGGAGCTCTATTGGTCACCTCGGGTTTGAAGAGCATAAAAGCGGTTTTGCTTTGGAGCATTGGAGTTTGAACCACTAGGAGGAGCTTGCTTGATCTCTCTTCCTTGAACCTTAAGCATTGAACAATCTCTCTTTTTGCTTTCCACAATTAAAGCAACCATCCGTTCCAACTAGGCACTTACCATCATGTTTTCTTCCACACTTCGCACAAGTAGACCTAGCCACATAAGAACCACTACCATTACCTCCTTGAGGTTTAGGGTTGGACATTCTATTCTTGTTGACCCTTGGGGGAACACTAGAGGAACCTTGGTTGGAAAACCTTTGTCTAAACCTTGGTCAACCTTGTCCATCGAACTTAGCATTGGCAAAGTTCCCATCACCTATTGTAGCTCTTTTCACCTCTCTAGACTTTTCCTTGAGCTTCGATTCCTTAATTTTTTGGGCGTACAACATAAGATGTGAGATATCCATATCCTGATGTAGCATTGCCGTACAACATTCTTTTTCTACCATGTCGGACACGCCCGTCAAAAACCTCCTCATCTTAGCCCTCGAATCTGCCACCATAGTTGGAGCATACTTGGACAATTGAGTGAACTTTAGGGAATACTCCTTCACACTCATACTTCCTTGATGAAGGTTAATGAAATCTTTCACCTTAGCTTTCCTCAACTCTAGGGGAAATAACCTATCAAGAAACGCCGATTTAAACAACTTCCACTCTACGAGACCTGCTCCTACCGGCCTCTCCTCCTTCCATTGATCATACCACACTTGAGCAACGTCTTTCAATTGGTACGCGGCTAAATCCTCCTTCTATTTCGAATTCACCCCTATAATAGCAAGTACCTTATAGACCTCGTCGATAAACCTTTGAGTATCCTCCTCCACTTTGGAGCCATGAACATCGGGGGCGGGGGGTCATTTTTGCAAAATCCATCACTCTTGAAGCCGCCGAATTCACATTAGGATTCATAGGAGCTACAACATCTCTATTGGCCTGAGCCACCAAAGCTTGGGCCAACATTTGAAAATCTGACCTAACCTCCACATTTTTCATATTCTCGGCTAAAGGATCAACCGACGCTTGAGGAGCTTGAGGAGGAGCTCCTTGATTCACATTGTCACCCTCTATTCTTCTAGCATTATGCCTTTTAGTATTCATATCCTGAAGAACATAGGGCAAGGATTAGGAGAGAGATCTTATAGAGTTAAACTTTTATCGCACGACTTAAGAGTAATGAAAGAAGTGGAATTTCCTAAGCATCCTGTAGCTTCTCATTCATAAATATGGCGCGCTTCACACTCATGAACAAGACTCTACTAGACGTGGCTTATGAGACATCATCCTAAAATCATTATAAACCTTGTGCTCTGATTACCAAGTTTGTTACTACCCAGGGGTACCCCCTAGATGTAACATGGCTTGTAGAACCCCGAAGGACTTCATAAAAGCCACTTAGCTCTCATAACATAGGCAATAGAACAACAACATTAAAAACACATTTCAAGTCTAAAATTTTCATAAAAGAAAAAGCGGAAGTCTAGACTCTAAGTCTCAAAATACCCATCCATTACAATGTTTGAATGAAATAGGGCCTATCCCATACAATATGTCCAAAAAGGGAAATACAAGAAACGAAACTACATCATGAGAAAAAGCCATCCTCGAACCATGAGAACTCACCAACAAGCTCGGGATATAGACAAGTCCAAGCTTTAGCCACTAGAATGATCACCTTGAGAACCAGACCCTACACTTGGGAAAAATGTAGGAAAAGTAGGCATTAGTACAAAAATGCAGTAAGTATGATAGCCATGCATGTAAATATTGTAAATATGCAAAAAGGGACATTTCATTTGAAAGTATGCAATTTAACAAGTTTAAAGATCATCATAAGGATAGTGGAAAAGCATAAGTCATAAACATAATCACCATAATCATAATCATCCTTAAAAGCCTTTGAAAACTCATATAAAAGATCCTTGAGTAACCATGTTTCTCAGGTAGTAATCTTTCCTTTCTTCCCCTTTCATCATGTTGGCCTAAGATGCATCTCATGGAGTTTTTCGTGACCCAGAGGTATAGCAAGAGGGTTCTTCCCTTAATAAAAAAAGTACCAAGACCGTAGAATCAAAAAGATAGGTCTTAATCTTCTCGAAAGCACTATGCATAGTATAATTCATATTCTTGTTCATATTGTTGTGGGAATAAGCCTTAACCGACATAAGACCATGTGAGTTGTACATGATCCCTCGGTGGTACCCGCACCAAAAAGGGTTGTCCTACTTGCCTAAGATAGAACCATACTCTTAGCTTAAGTGGATCCACTAGCTAAATAACCTAAGGGGGCAGATAGTTTATGGGATAAGGAGATTGCTACTAGAAAGTCGGACTCAACTATCGTAAAAGGTTATCATCTCATGAGACATACTTTGGGAACCCGGACTCAACTAGCGTAAAATGAACCCATTTGGAAGCGAGACTCAACTAGCATAAAAGCTTCCATTTCATATACAATATCCACTCGGTGCTAAGCATTAATTCCCACGGAGTACATATTAAGTCTTGACTTAATTTCATATTCATGGAAGAATGTCTTGACACTTAATCCAACATAATTCATAGGATAGCTCTTAGATCATGCGTGAGAAAGCCTTTCAACCTTAGAATCTTGATATTGTGAGAAAACCTTTCACATCATATCATACTCATGCATAGGTTTGTATATGAGAACATCTCTTTCAACAACACAACAACTATATCATAATCATAGACACTTCACTCTCAAACTGTTCTTAAAGCATATACATAAACTTCATAAAACATATATAGTATCATATTTTGCCCTTTCAAGGGTTAAAGCCTATATCCAATCAACATCTCTAGAATTACTACATTAGACATGTATATCATCATAATTCAAGTAACCAAATCAGTACATGCATAATATCATAACATCCTTCTTTCATCAACAAACCCATATCACAAGATCATAATTGGGAAATATGGGGATTTCATGGGGGATACAACATAAAAACCATAAGAAATCACCAATTCATACATAACATAACATAATTCAATCATTATAATATATTTAGAAAAGAACCCATGACTTTGGAATCAAACCCTAACTTTTGGGGATTAATACTTTTTAAAATTGATATTTTGAAGGGACTCAGTGGATGAATTCTATCCATGGATGAAGAGATTCCATACCATAACAATGAAGCCCAATGAAATTTATGTGAAGAGCCTTGCTTCTTGAACCCTAGCTCCAACTTCCGTCTTCTTCTTATTCTTTGAGTTTTCTAGAGAGAGAATTTTCGGAGAGGATGAGCTTTTGGGAATTGATTTGGGTTTTAGGAAATAATGAGGTGAATGAGTGTAAATTTGGGTTAAAATAACTTATATAGGTGTATAAAACTTAGGAAAAATGACCTCACTTAATACCCCTTTATAAAGGAATTACCCAAAATAACCTCCACTTTAAGTGGAGTGCCCAGGTGCCACGAGGGGCTCCACGAGCCGTGGTCATGATCACGAACCATGGTCCCCTTCATGGACTTGAGGCTGTGGCTAGGAAACAAGTGCCTTTAGCCCACAAGCCCAAGGAAACTTCACGAGGGGCTCTACGAGTCATGGTGCTTTCCACAAGCCGTGGTCCCTCTTGTGGGCCTTGAGGCAGTGGCTTGCCGCTTCCTTTCCACCCTCACACACCCAACTTTCCTCCATGAGTCATGGTCTTCACAACGAGCCATAAAGTGGCTCATCAAGAGGAGCTTGTTTTGGGCAGTTTTGGGGAGGCTACTGCCTAGCCCACCACGAGCCCCACCAAAGTCCGTGGTCTGGACTATGATCTGTGGTGGTGGGCGTGGTAGGTGGGGCAGTGCCTATTCCAAGGCAGACTTCCCTAGCCCATTCCCTTCGCCCTTTCCCTTCTTCCTTGACGTTAACCCACACGTTTAGCTCTAGTTTAGCCTACTAATTTCCGGGGTGTTACAATCCCAAGAGGTTATGGAGTCCCTCGGTAACTCAGCCAACCACTTAGTAGCTTCACCAATCAAGGATAATGGAAACAACTTGAGATAGACTGATTCTTGTGATACATTCTTGAATGAGAATGGACCACAAACATCCACGAAGCTTCAAATATGCTCATGGGGATCCTCATGAGCCAGCCCCCCAAATAATCCTTTCAACTGTAGGAGCTAAAGCATTGTGCAAATGATGTGAAAAATAGGATTCCCTTTAGCCGGAGATAGACATATTGCACCGACACCACCAAATTGGATTGGGTCATTGACATCATTAAGATTTCCAATATCATCTTGATGGCCTACTTGGCTACCATTAATCCCGTATATGCTCATCTCTTCCTATGTTCAACACATACAACACAAAACAAAAACTAAAGTAAGTCGATTCAGCTACAACGAAAAAGATCACAATTCAACTTCAATAAAATAATTTTAAACAACACCACTCCCTGGCATTGACACCATTTTGATTGAACATCTCAAGCACACCTCTTCCAATTCTAGGTGCAAATGATCGTTAGTCAGTATAAAACAAAACGAAGAGTCGTGGTTGAACCCACAGGGAGTGGTACGTGTTCAAACTCAACTATGAGGTACAAATGTGATCTAATTAGTTATAGGAATAGAAATTATTGAAAAAGACAAGTAAACAAGTCTAGGGGGTTGACACAAATGTGAGATGAGGGAGTTTTGGAGTGTTAACTATCGGCTACATCATAAGCAAAATAGGGGAAACAATAATAGACAGAGGAATTCTCCAGATGTGATCGATTATAGGCAAATTTTACAAAATGGGTAATTGAAAATACTAATAAATAGCTAAATATCAGTGGGTAGGCTAGGCTATAAATGAAATAGTTTTTTCTGGAAAACAACTATATCGATACAAGCGATTTCTTTCAAACATCAACAAGCTTAGAAAATAAGAACAACCCACAACCTTAATACATCCTCTCTCTCTCTCTCTCTCAAGCAAGATGGATAGGATTGGGTTTAGGATTCACTCTTTCGAGCTGAACCCACATCAACCCAATACCTACAAACCATTAATCAAAAGTTTTGGTTCCAAAACCTCTCTCTCAAACAAGGTAAGAACTCAAAAACTAGAATTGCATTTGCAACTACAATCCATAGATTAAAACACAACTAATGAGTAAACCCACTTCAATATAGCATTTAAATAAGTAATTAACAATACCCAAAAGTTGATTCAACCCATAATCACATGATCACACCCCAAGAATTAGGGTTTTATCTAAATATTATAAAAAGATAAAAACAATTACCAACTCAATTAGCCATCAGCTGGGTAGTAGTCTCCAAGCCTTTACAATATTTTCCAAAGGTTAAATTCAAAGATCCACTTGCAAATCTTCAAGTTTGAGCCTCCAAAAAGCTTCAAATTCTACAATGGAACTCTAAATATCAAAAGAAAACTCTACTCGATGATCACATGAAAATGAATTTTCAGTTCAAAACTCAATTTATAATTGCTCAAAATTTGTCTTGAAAAGCCATTAGGTGAGATAAGTCGGACTTATCAAGTGGTTCGGCGATCCGCCCTTTCCTCTCTTCCATCACCATTTTGCATTGGTTCTCAGCATCCCCATGTCCTGTCATTTTGTGCGATCCATTGCGTTATCGAGGAACTGATCGACGATTCGCCGACTTGGTTTCTTTCCCAAGGCCGTCACAGTGGAACTTTAGGCGAGCTGAAGAGCCACTCGGTGAACCACCGAGTGGTCTTGGGGATCACCAGGCTAGCCTTTCTCCACTTCTTCAGCTTGTTTTGCTCTTTTTTGCCTGTTAGTGTCCTTACCTTATTCCTTAGCTCACATACCTGAAAATCAAGGTTTAACATCATTTTACAACACAAATTAGGCATTTGAGGACACTAAAACTATCAAACCAAAGCCCTAAATGAATCCAAATCTCAGACTCATCACCTTTTAAGAGGAATGCTGATCCATAGGATCAAGGGGTACCCAATTTACCAGAAGTGCAAACCCAAGGAGAGTTCACTAATGTTGAGTTCGGTGAAGCTATCCGGATGTTGAGCCAAGTTGTGGCCAACCAAGGTGGGCAACAGAGAGAGATTTGACAAGATGTGGTTGATACGTCAAGGATCTGTGAGTTCAACTTCACCGGTTAAAGTTTTATTGAGTATCCAAAAAACTTTGTGGAAGAGTTGTATAAAGTTTTTGAGGTTATGCATGTTGCTGATGATGAGCGAATGGAGCTAGTTGCATACCAACTGAAGGGTGTTTCTAGAAAATGGTTTGATCAATGGAATAAGAGTAGAGCGGAGGGTGCACCAATTGTGAGTTGGGTTGTGTTCGAAGAGGCCTTCATGAGGGGTTTCTTTCCACGTGAACTGTGACTGCCAAAGGTGAGGGGATTTCTCACTCTTAAGCAAGAATCCATGAGTGTGCATGAGTACAACCTCAAGTTCACCCAACTTTACCATTATGCTCCGGAGATGGTTACTGATATGAAAAGCATGATGAGCTTATTTGTATCTAGGTTGTATCGTATGTTAAGCAAAGAGGGTAAGGCTGCAATGTTGATAGGGGACATAGACATAGTAAGACTGATGATTCATACGCAACAGGTTGAGAAAGATAAGCTGAGAGATACAGAAGATTTCTGAAACAAGAAAGCTAAGACAATAGAAAATGAGTTCGGGCAGCAGAAGAGTAATGCAAACCGGTCTTCTTTTCAACACAAGCCAAATGGACCTGTTCCATCATCTGCTAGTGCACTGCACGAAGGAACATAGGTGAGTTCAAGAATCAGAGTTTGTAGAATTTCAGAGCTAGACCTGCACAGTCTCATGGTAGTGTGGCACAGGGAGATAATGAGACTCTTGCATGTGCTAAGTGTGGTAGGACCCACTCAAGAGTGTGTCGTGATGGTTCCACTGGGTGCTTCAAGTGTGGTCAAAATGGTCATTTTATGAAAGAGTGCCCTAAGAACAGGCAGGGTGGTGGTATTGGGGGCAAAAGATCCCAATCTTCTTCAGTGGCTCCGCCAGACAGATCTGCACCTAGAGGAGCTACTTAAGGGTCAAACGGGGGAGCAAACTATCTGTATGCTATCTCCAGTCACCAAGAGCAAGAGAATTCTCCAGATGTTGTACTGGAATAATCAAAGTCTTTAATTTTGATGTATATGCTTTGCTAGATCCAGGAGCTAGCAAGTCTATATTTTGTGACTCCTTATATTGCTATGAATTTTGATATTCTTCTTGAGCAACTTCTTAAGCCCTTCCGTGTTTCTACACCTATTGGTGAGTCTATTCTAGCTGAGAGAGAGTTTATCGTGATTGTGTCATTTTTGTCAATCACAAGGATACCATGGACTGTTTAGTCGAGTTAGATATGGTAGATTTTGGTGTTATTTTATGTATTGACTAGCTTCATGCATGTTACGCCTTAGTTGATTTTAGAACTCGGGTAGTTAAGTTCCAGTTTCCTAATGAGCCAGTTGTTGATTGGAGGAGTAGTTCAGCACTGCCTAAGGATAATTTTATTTCGCACCTTAAGGCAAGAAATTTAGTTTCCAAGGGGTGCATCTATCACTTAGTCCGAGTTAAT
The DNA here is from genome assembly GCA_029582585.1 of Solanum bukasovii. Taxonomy (NCBI): domain Eukaryota; kingdom Viridiplantae; phylum Streptophyta; class Magnoliopsida; order Solanales; family Solanaceae; genus Solanum; species Solanum bukasovii. Next base: position 15,126 of record JAJOOI010006108.1, on the reverse strand, counting down.
GACTTTAGTGTTGAGACACTACCTATTCAGTCAGTTCCAGTTGTGAGTGAATTTGCAGAAGTCTTTCAAGATGATCTTCCTAGAGTCCCTCCTAAGAGAGAAATAGAATTCGGTATAGATATTCTTCCAGATACTCGCCCTCTCTCTATTCCGCCATATAGAATAGCTCCAGCTGAGTTGGAAGACTTAAATGAGCAGTTGCAAGATCTTCTTAAAAAAGGTTTCATTCGACCAAGTGTCTCACCTTGAGGCGCTTCGGTCTTATTTGTGAGGAAGAAAGATGTTCTCTTAGAATGTGTATAGATTACCGCCAATTGAACAAGGTTACTATCAAGAATAAGTATCCTCTTTCGAGAATTGATGATCTTTTCGATCAACTTTAGGGTGCCACTTTTTTTTCTAAGATAGACCTCACATCTGGCTATAATCAGTTGAGAGTTAGAGAAAATGATATTCCTAAGACAACATTCAGGACCCACTATGGTCATTATGAGTTTCTAGTCATGTATTTTGGTTTGACTAATGCTCTTCCAACGTTGATGGACCTTATGAACAAAGTGTTTAAGCCTTCTCTAGATATGTTTGTTATCGTATTCATTGATGACATTTTCATCTATTTTAGGAATGAGGAGGATCATGCTAGTCACCTAAGAGTAGTTCTCCAAACTCTAAAGGATAAGGAGTTGTATGCCTAATTTTCTAAGTGTGAGTTTTGGCTTGAGTCAGTGTCATTCTTAGGCAACATTGTTTCAAGTGATGGGATTCGAGTTAACACTCAAAAGATTGAGGCAGTGTAGAATTGTCCTAGACCTACATCTTCAACTGATATTAGGAGTTTCTTGGGATTGGATGGTTATTATAGAAGGTTTGTCGAGGGGTTTTAATCTATTTCATCCCCATTGACTAAGTTGACTCAAAAGATAGTTAAATTTCAATGGTCTGAAGCTTTTGATAAGAGCATTCAGGAATTGAAAATTAGGTTGACTAATGCCCAGTATTGACCATACTAGAGGATACACAAGGTTTTGTTGTGTATTGTGATGTGTCCAGAGTTAGACTGTGTTGTGTTTTGATGCAGAATGGAAAGGTTATAGATTATGCCTCAAGACACCTTAAGATTCACGAGAGAAATTACCCAACCCATGATCTAGAATTGTGTTCTGTAGTATTCACTTTGAAAATATGGTGTCACTATCTTTATGGTGTTCGTGTAGATGTGTTCACTGATAACAAGAGTCTCCAATATGTATTCAGTCAGAAAGAGTTTAATCTCATACAGAGGAGGTGGTTGGAGTTACTCTAAGATTATGACATGAGTATTCTCTATCACTTAGGTAAATCTAATGTTGTTGCTGATGCCTTGAGAAGGTTATCTATGGGTAGTACGTCCCATGTTGAGGAATGAAAGAAAGAGTTAGCCAAAGATGTGCACAGACTTGCAAGATTCAGAGTCTAGTTAATGGATTCCAATAAAGGTTGAGTGGTAGTGATGAATGTGGTTGAATCATCACTAGTGTCCGAAGTTAAAGAGAAACAAGACCAAGATCCTATTTCGCTTGAATTGAAGGAAAATGTTCATAAGCAAAAAGTGATGCCTTTTGAACAGGGGGGGATGGTGTATTGAGGTACTAAGGTAGATTGTGTGTACCAAGGATGGATGAGCTCCAAGAGAGGAACATGGAGGAAGCTCATAGCTCCAGATACTCCATCCATCTGGGTTCCAAAAAGATGTACCGTGACTTTAGAGAAGTCTATTGGTGGAATAGTATGAAAAAAAGTATTGTAGAGTTTGTTGCTAAGTCCCAGAATTGCCAACAAGTCAAGGTAGAGAACCAGAGGCCCGGTGGTATGGCTTAGAACATAGAACTTCCAGAATGAAAGATGATCAATATGGATTTTATTACTGGTTTACCGTGGTCTCACAGGTAGCATGATTCCATTTGGGTGATTGTAGATCGAATGACTAAATAAGCCCATTTCTTACCTTTAAAGACTACTTTTTTAGTAGAAGATTATGCCAAGTTATACATTCAAGAGGTAGTCAGGCTTCATGGAGTTCCGGTGTCCACCATTTTAGATAGAGGTGTGCAATTCACTGCACAATTTTGGAAGTCTTTCCAGAAAGTTATAGGTTCCAATGTGAACCTTAGTACTGCTTTTCTTCCCCAGACTGATGGTCAAACAGAGCGTACAATTCAAAATTTAGAGGATATGTTGAGGGTGTGTTTGATCGATTTCAAGGGTAATTGGGATGATAACTTACCTCTCATCGAGTTTGCTTACAACAACAGTTACAACTCTAGCATCCAAATGGCTCCCTACGAGGCTCTTTATGGGACAAGATGTAGATCTCCTATTGGATGGTTTGAGGTTGGTGACGCTGGATTGATAGGACTATACATGGTTCATCAAGCTATGGAGAAGGTGAAGATTATTCAAAAGAGGTTGAAAACAGGGCAAAGTCGTCAGAAATCCTATACCAATGTTAGGAGAAGAGACTTAGATTTTTAGGTGGATGATTGGGTTTACTTGAAGGTTTCACCCATGAAGGGTGTTATGTGGTTTGGAAAGAAGGGTAAGCTTAGTCCCCAATATATTGGTCCTTAAAGAATATCCAAGAGGATCGGCAATGTAGCTAATGAGTTGGAGCTACTGCAGGAATTAGTAGCAGTCCATTTGGTGGTTCACATTTCAATGTTGAAAAAGTGTATGGGTGATCCTTCACTTATTATACCGACTGAAGATATTGGTATTAAGGACAACCTATCTTATGAGGAGATTCCCGTTCAAATTTTGGATCGTCAGGTTCGCAAGTTGAGAACCAAGGAGGTTGCATCAGTAAAGGTTTTATTGAGGACCAATTTGTTGAGGAAGCTACTTGGGAGGCTGAGGAGGATATGAAGAAGTGATAGCCATTCATAATCTTGATTGTTGGGGTTTCGATGAGTTCTTTAGTTGAAAGTTCGTGATTTGAGAGTTGTTTTGAGTAGATTATCGTGTACTTTGGTTGGGTATTTGAATCTAAGTGATTGGGGAAGAAGCCATTCGATTCTAGGTGAGTTAGGCTCTAAAAACAAGAAAAAAATTGTTAGAGTTTTTTGGGCTGGGCTGGCGCGCCGCCCCAACAGTGCGCCAAAAACTTCTTTCTGTAGTTTATGGCTGGCGCCTCACGCCACTAAGTGTGCCAGGGTCGCCTGCCCTGACCTATTTTCAGTCTAGTGATCCATTTGAGTTCTTTTAAAGTGTACCCTTACTCCCTATCGATTCTAACTACTCGAAACTACTTCTACACATCTATAAATCATTCATAACATATATCATAACCATGAATCCATAATTCAAATTCAAGGTAGAGCTAAGAGTCAAGTCTTGAGAGTTCTTTCGAGTCTTTTGAGAAGTCTTTTGAAAACCTTTTAAAACTTGTTTCAAGACTTGAGAATTTGAGTTTAAGGAAAAGTAGAGTTGAGTTCATCTTCTTTAAAATGATATATGGGAACTAAGTATTCCCAAGAGTAAATGTTTTCACATTTAAGCAGAGAGGAAACACTGATTTCCAAAAGCGTTTTCATGAGCAGTTTTTAGTATTATCTCTTTTAAGAGAAAATCTTTTAAGTAATAATCTCAAAGTTGAAGAAGAGGAAATGTTTTTCTTTAAAAACATATGAGCTAAGTATATTTTGGGATTAGTATTGAGAACCGATCTGGGGGAGAGTTCATACAATTTACAGCCCCCATAAACCATGTAGCTAACGTGGGTAGAATTGGTCATACTTTTTAGATGATTTCTTATTGCTTTTTAGCATATACTAGTGGATCCACTTGGTTAGTAGGTTCAATACCCCGGCAAAGTATAGAACTGTTTAGGCAACGTGGGCTAGACGTTGTATCATCACATAGCTCATAGTGATGGTTGTCGGTTAGAGAATCTCCCATAGAGTTATTTTGTATCTTTATATACAAACTGAGTTATATTGTATTTTTCAATACATTGAGTTTGTATCTACTGTTTTAAAAGCTTTTCTTTATATTTGCATTATTGTTATTGCTCTTAGACTGAAAGGAGTTGAGTTGAGACGAGGTAAGTTGTTTCTTCAGTTCCAGTACAAGCTTATTTCATGTTTTACAATTTGCCTCACATGCTCGTACATTCTATGTATTGACGCCATTTGGCCTGCATCTTTTATGATGTAGATACAGGTAACCAGGATCAACATCCAACGCTTCGTTGATCCATTCAAGCTCCAGAGTTGTTTGGTGAGCCTTATTTTTTCCGAAGGATCCCATTATTATGTTTTGTCATTTTAGTTTGTTCAGATGAACGGGGGTCTTTTTCCAAAATCCCTCATAGTATTAGAGGCTTCATATATAAATAGAAAGTAGTTCATAAGTCTTGTTCATTTCAGTTGTTATGTTCTAGACTTGAGTTGCCGCTTTGGCCAGTTAATATTTCTTTAAATATTCTGAGTTAGTTATTTTGAGTTAAAGCATAACTTTTTGAAGTCATCTTATGTTAAGTAAGTCTTCCGCTGAGAGTTGAGCCAGGCCAAGGGTTCGCTTGGGGCCAGCAATGGTTCTCGAGTGCCAACCACGTCTAAGGTGTAGGTTCAAAGCGTGGCATAATTATTGACTTAGAAGCTCAAAAAATGTAATTTAAAAAAAGGAGGATCTAAGTTGGGTGTCAACAACTTGTATACGTGACGACTAGGTTTTAGGGTGTTAATAGAATGAATAAGTTCTCACTTTATCTTGTTCTTTCTTTATCTTTTCGCATTTCTTTCGTTTCATTGGATTGGGGCTGAGTTATGTTTGTGGGAATAAATAAGTGTGATCACGTTCAGTTTTTGGTCATGAAAGAATGACCCACTCCACACTCATATAAGTTCATTAATCAAGTGTATTATTTAAAGGAATACACCACGTATAAAGGATATGAATTGGATTAAGATTTTAATCAACCTCACTTTTCCTTGCAGTACTTTTTCACTATATTCATACACCAAGACATATTTTATGGTGCACCTGTTAATCAACTAATGACTAATTATTACTCATATGAATCGAATTCATGGGATCTCCAATCACATAAGTAAAGTTACCATCATTACCATTTTTCTTAGACCGACAAAAGTCTCATTCCCCTCGATGTTTTAGATGTTACTCTCCCTTGCAGAGGTTTAGTCAAAGGAAATTATTCACATAATCTATGGTAATTATTCCACCTCTTACATATGTTTTATCACATTATGTCTCAAACATATATGTCTATTTTCCCATTAAAAGATTTTTTTTTTTGCTATAGCTATCGTTGCTTGAAAATCACAATGTATCGATACATAAGGAGTTGATTTTATTCCAATTGGAATACTTGCTAAAAGGTTTCTCAACCACCCAACCTCACTAACAACCAACTTTAATGCAACAAATTCAAATTCCATAGTTAATCAAGCAATCATGGTCTGTTGGGTTGATTTTCATGTTTTGGCACCCCTACCAAGGATAAACACATCCACTAGTAAATTTTGTCTCATATGAATCAGAGATTCAATTAGTAACAATGTATCCTTCTAGTACAACGGGAAATTCACTATATTTAATACCATAGTTCATAGTACCTCTCAAATATTTCAAGTCTTATCAATTTATTCCAATTATCATTATTAGGATTATGAGTATTGCTACTCAACATAAGCTACATTTGGGCTAGTGAAAATCATCAACTACATTAGACTACCAATTATTTGAGCATATTTGTTTTGAGAAATAGCTTCTTCAAGATTTTTTTTCAATTCGATATTAGCATCAAAATGTTCAAACTTTTGATGAATATTTTTCAAATAATATCCTTGAGTTAAAATAAAATCATCATTGTCTCTAATTGTTTTCATGCCTAAAATAACACTTGCTTCTTTCATGTCTTTCATGTCAAAATTAGAAGACAAAAAAGATATGGTCTCATGTATGACATTAATTCTAGGACTAAAAATAAGCATGTCATTCACATAAAGGCATATGATTACACAAAGACCATCAACAAGTTTTGTATAAACACATTTATCTACTTTAACATATGTAAAGTCATGACTTGACGAAACTTGATCAAATTCTACATTCCATTGATTCAAAGCATGTTTTAGATCATATAGAGACTTAATTAATTTACTAACTTTATATTTTTGACCTGTCACTAAACAACCTTTGGGTTGCTCTAAATATATTTCTTCATCTAAATCACCATTTAAAACATAGTTTTAAAATCCATTTGGAATAAATAATTTATGAATAGGTGCAAATCAAATAAAACATGAATAGAGGAAATTCTAGTTACCATAACATAAGTATCAAAATAATCAACATTTTGTTTTTGAGCAGATCCTTTAGCAACAAGTATAGCTTTAAATTTATCAATAGAATCATCAGAGAAATATTTTCTTTTGAAAATCCATTTACAAACAATGAGTTTAGTTCCCAGGGGTACTAACTCCCAAGTATTATTTTGTAAAATGGAATATATTTCAGATTTAATGGATTCTTTCAAATGAAGAGCATTAGGAGAAGAAACTTCTGCTGAAAATGTTAAAGGATCATTATCAACAATATAAGTGTAAAAATCGCCGCTATTCTATCCTTGACCTTTTATTTCTCCTCAATTCCACACTTCCAGAAACATTTTGAAAAATAGGAACACTAGAAGTATTTTCCTTTTGAGAAGTAGAATCATGAAAAATATTTCATTCTTCACAGGAAAAATAATCTATGGTAATTATTCCACCTCTAACATATGTTTTATCACGTTATGTCTCAAACATATATGTCCATTTTTTCATTAAAACTATCAACTGCTGATAGTCAATGCACATTCTGAGAGAACCATATTTGTTTTTCACGAACAACACTGGAGCAACCCATGGAGAGATACTAGGTTTGATGAAGCCCTTATCTAGAAGGTCTTTCAATTGCTCTTTCAATTCTTAAAGTTTGGCTGGAGCCATTCTATAATAAGGAAGTGAAATAGGCTAGGTATCTAGAAAGAGATCTATTCCAAAGTCGATTTCCCTTTTGGAATGAACTCCGGGAAGATCTTCTAGGAAGAATTATGGAAACTCATTTACTACTGGGACTGCCTCAAAAGTTGGGGTGTCAAAGTTTGAATCCTTAACCCAAACAAGATGATAGATATACCATTTAGAGATCATATTCTTAGCCTTAAGGTAACAGATAAATCGACCTATAAAGACTGAGCAACTACCAATCCATTCTAAGACTGGCTTGTTTGGAAAGTGAAACCTAACGATCCTAGTTCTACAATCGACTTAGGCATAATAGGAATGTAATCAATCCATGCCTATAATGATATCAAAATATACCATTTCTAACTCTACAAGTTTTTCTAAGGTGACTTTCTGAGAGGCTGTGACAGGGCAAATTATGTATACCCGTTTAGCTATAACTGGGTCACCAACTAGGGTAGAGACTGAAAAGGGTTCTGAGACTGAGTTTGGACTGGACACCAAAGCTTACTACTATATAGGAAGTTACAAACGAAAGTGTATTCCCTAGATCTAACAACGTATAAACATCTAAATGAAAGACTCGTAACATACTAGTGACCACATCAGGAGAATATTCTTGGTCTTGACGAGCCTAGAAAGCATACAACCTATTCTGGCAAGAACCGCCACCTTTACCAGACGCAGCACACTGCTCAATTGGGCGACCTACTGGTGCTGGTGGAGCTGTAGACTGAGCCCTATTGTTGTTACCTCCTTGCCCCTACCTGGCAGAAGGGAAATCCTTCAACCTATGGTCAGATTGACTACACCCAAAGCACCCTTCCTTACATGCAAGACACTCGCCCGGATGGTTCTTACAACACATTGAACAAGTTGGGAAAGTCATGTTACCTGAAGTACTCGGCTGAGACTTAGAGCCTGATGCTCTACCTTTCTGATCCTGTTGAAACCTGAGGGATGTAGCACTAGCTGATGAAGGTGCTAGGGCTATAGTCATTTGCTGAAATTGTGAGCGATTCCCACTACCCGACTTTTGTTGTGAGTATTCATAATTTCCTGTTCTAGCCTTTCTGTTATCCCTAGTCATTTCCCTAAGCTTGTCCCCCTCACCCTGTTGAGCATGATTCATTAGTCTGAGATATCCATATCTCCTAGAAGCATGGCATTCCTGCACTTAGTCTTCACCAAATCGGATACCCCAAACAAGAACTTACTCATTTGTGCCCTTGGATCGGCAACAATGTGTGGAGCATACCTGAGAGCTAGGTGAACTTTAGCCTGAACTCTTAGACCGACATTGAACCCTACTTCAAGTTCATAAACTCTTGTGCCTTAGCTTCTCTCAACTCCTTTTTGGAAGAACCTTTCCATAAAAGCTCCAGTAAATTCAATCCCATGTCACAGGAGCTGCATTCTCACCCATGTTTTCCTTCCACTACGTGAACCAAATGTGAGCTACATCCTTGAGTTGATAGGATGCTAAGTCAACACTTGCAGTACCAGCCACTTGCACTACTCCAAGAATCTTCTTAACCTCATTAATGAAGCTATGTGGGTCCTTACCAACCTTCGACCCTAGAAACTCAGGTGGATTCATTCGAACAAAGTCTCGAACCCTAGTTGCAGCTGATCCACCATTAGTGTTTGCTGGAGTTGGAACTTGCTCATTGTTCTGATTGACCACACTCTGAGCCAAGAGATGGATCGCATTTTGAAATTATACATTCATAACCTTATGGTTCAGTACTGGAGGAATTGCATTAGCATTGCATACATTATCATTGCGTGTGTTAGTTCTACTAGGAGGCATGATCAGAAATGCATAATGATGGATTAGAAAAGAGGAGTTGGATCATACCTCACGCACGATAAGAATATCAAATAAAGTGATTTTTTTCTTAAAACACTTCGTAACCTCCCCCTCATAGATGTGGCGCGCTTCACATACATGAAAGAGACTCTACTTAGTGCGTCTTTCAAAGATCCTAGGACTCTTGAACCTAATGCTCTGATACTAAGTTTTTCATGCCCCGAGGCTACCCCCTTGACGTAACACGGGACTTAGGATCACGAGTGACCCCAAGATAACCATGAGTCTGGTATATCATAAACATACTTAAAATAACTAAGTAAAGCAAGAGTTACGCGGAAGCTAAAAATAGTGGCTATCTAAAAATGAGTAAAACCCAAACTAGTCTGAATATGTAAACATACTAAGAGTTTAGTGGTAACTAAAACAATCACTTAAAAACTCAAGATAAATCTACTCCTTGTATGAAAAGCCTCTAACTAAGTTGAGTTGCTGGGACATGTCCCCAGCTAATTCTAACAAAACTGAAAACTAAAAACAAAGACTAAAATGAAAGCATGTTTATTGTCCTCAGAATATGAGAACTCACTACTGAAGCTATTGAATGCGGACCGAGAATTGATCTAAGCGTGATATGGATGCTGAGTACCTGAACCTACATCATGAAATGATGTAGCGCAGAGTATGCGTCAGTACTTGGAATGTACTGAGCATGCATGTAACACCTCTAATTCGAGAAGATTGAAAATACAACTTTCCAAGATCTGGTGTCAGAACTAAAGAAAGTCACCGATGGACCGAGTGTAAGACCATGGACCGTAGGTAGGGTCCAGTGGTTCAGTCCCAGACATGGGGAAAATTCGGGATCAAACGGTGACACCTACGACTTCCATTCCACAATTCAAATGGCCCCGTATGAGGCACTATATGAGCATAGATGCAGGTCCTAATTGGTTAGATTGAAGTAGGTCATGCAACCTTGATTGGGCAAGATTCAGTTCAAGAGGCTATGGAGAAAGTTCAACTTATCAGAGATAGACTAAAGACAACCTAGAGTCGTCAGAAGTCCTATGGAGATGTTAGGAGAATGGACTTAGAGTTCAAAATCGATGATTGAGTTTTCTCGAAGGTGTCACCTATGAACGGGGTTATGAGATTTGGCAAGAAAGGGAAGCTCAGTCCCAAATTAGTAGGTCCTTACATAATCCTGAAAACGATTGGTAATGTGACTTATGAGTTAGAGTTGCAAGCAGAACTACAAGTCGTTCATCCAGTCTTTCACATTTCCTTGTTGAAGAAGTGTGTGGGTGATACGACCTCGATAGTACCATTAGAAAGTGTGGCTCTGAAGGATAGACTCACTTATGAAGACATGCCAGTTGAGATTCTTGATCATTAGGTTCGTACGTTGAGTAATAAGGAAGTCTCTTCAGTGAATGTTTTGTGGAGGAGTCAATCTGTAGAGGGAGCTACTTGGGAAGCGGAAGCAGCCATGATGGCCAAGTATCCTCACCTTTTTCCTTCTAATTCCGTTTCATCTTGAGGTAATAGTTCCTCTCCAGTCTCTCAGTTTACTCTTGTATAATTCAGTCTCAGTATCTTGCTCCCTCAGTTATCCTTGCATTTCAGCACATTTGCATGTTCATGGAATTGAGCCAGTAATAGGGATTATAGCCCTTCCCTCCATACTCAGGTTGTTTAGACTTCATTCGAGGATGAATTTTCCCAAGGGGGAGATATTACAACACCTCAGATTCGAGAAGATGGAAAAATACAACTTTCCAGGATCTGGTATCACAACCAACGAAAGCCCTCGATTGACCGTGTGTCAGACCATGGACCGTAAATAGGGTCCCATGGTTCGGTCCTAGATTTAGGGAAAATTCAGGATCAAAAGGTTACACCTACGACCGTGAACCACAATCCATTTATTTACCCACACATTGTAGGTTGATTCCATCATTGGGGTCCAAAGTTTTATGGTCTCTGATCGCAGCCACGGTCAACCAGTACGGTCTGTGGTTGGACCTATGGGTCGTAGATCTGACCTTAGGTGAGGGTTAGAAACTATTTAGAGGAAAATGGCCATTGGGTGAACTTCAAACGGTCATATCTTTTAGCACAAAATGAATTAGGTGGCCCATAAACTATTAAATTAAATATAATTGAATCCTCTTTTCAACGCCACTGAGTTTGCTAAAATCCAAGCTTGAAATAAAAATTTATGCTAGTTTTAGTGAAGCCCTGTTGGGCAAAGCATGAACGACGACCCCAGACGACGGTCGGTAGTCCAAACGAAAGTTCGTCAATCCTACTGTGGATGGCCTTAATCAGCTTTTAAGTCAGGGTCGTTTTGGTCTTTTCTCTATGCGTTGGGGCACTTAAACTACGTCGTTTTATGCCTAAACGATGTTGTTTCACTCAGTTACTTGATTCTACATTGCTTGTTTAGCGCTAGAATTTGTAAAATCTTGGGAATTTATTGTGATTTCAGCTGCTATAGAATCCATAGTCTAAATAACATGTTTTCTTGAAAATGTTGCATAATTCATTGTATAAAACTCAGAACCCTAGTTTGTGTAAATTCTCTTAGTTCATGAATTATACTTGCTAGGTCAGTTAAACAGAAAATCATGCTATAGATTTCGAATGTCACATTCTTAGTATATAAATGTTGCATTCTCAGTTAGCATGTCAATATTTTGAGCTATTGAGTATTTAGTGCATTTTAGCTTCACACGTATTCATGTCGGAGTAGACTTAGTACCGAGTTGGACTAGGGTTCAGCATACCCTCATAGTCCCAAAATTACGTGCCCGCGTAGGATTATAAGTCCCCTCTGTTGGGCATCAGTATTAGTGATCACGCCACAGTCATGCCTTTATACCGTGGGCAAGGTATATTGGGTCCTCTCCATGTGGCGTATATATCGGACTCCATGTTTAGCTCACGTGGTTTATGTCGGTTAATAGAAGCTCCCAGAGTTAGACTCTTAGTGCATTTGATCAGGTTTTCAATATATATATCAGTATACTATTCAGCATGTTATCTTCATGATTAGTACTTGGTCATTGCATTCATCTTAGTCTTTTCGTTATGTTTCAGTATTTATATTCTTGTTCTGATTATGTCATTGCTCAGTTATGCTTTGTTCAACTCATATATGTTTGTTTAAGTTAGTATTTATATCCTGCATGCTCAGTACATTCCAAGTACTGACGCATACTCTGTGCTACATCCTTTCATGATATAGGTTCAGGTACTCAACATCCAGATCACGCTTAGATCGATTCTCGGTCAGCATTCAGCAGCTTCAGTGGTGAGTCCTCATATTCCGAGGACAATAGACATGATTTCATTTTAGTCATTATTTTTAGTTTCAGTTTTGTTAGAGTTAGTTGGGGGCATGTCCCATCAACTCAACTCAGATAGAGGCTTTTAAGACATAGTAGTAGATTCAGCTTGAGTTGCTAAGTGGTTGTTTCAGTTATCACTAAACTCTTAGTTTATTTCACTTATATTCAGACCATTTGGGTGTTCCCCATTTTAAGATATTCACTGCTTTAGTTTCCACATAGTACATGTTTTACTTAGCTATTTTCAGTATGTTGATGATATGCCAGATTCAGGGTTAGCTTGGGGTCACTCGTGATCCTAGGTCCCATGTTACGTTAAGGGGGTAGCCTCGGGGCATGACAGGGGAGTTTGAACTCCCTCTGCAATGATAATGCATTTTCCTAATTAAATTTTTGATTGAATTGTCTCTTCAACGAATTGGCGTTTAATTTTTATTTTTTTTATTTCAAGTGTTTAATTTTTGTTTTTATAACTTATTTAACAAAATTTGTGATGAATACTTATTTTTTTCATAGGAAAAATATTATCATGTTATACCCTACAAAATTTAATTTTTGAAACTTATTTTTTATTAGGCATAACTTATGTTGTTAAAAGCAAAAAATTAAAGGTCAAACTATTTTAAAAGAAATTTTTGCAATTTCGTGTTCATTCATGTAAAAAGAATTCTTAAAATAATAATAATATATATATATATATATATATATATACTATTTTTCGACACATGCGTTGCACGCGATTACCAATTCAGAAAATATATGTTATAGTAAATAGTATTGCTTATTTAAGCGAAGATTTGAATAATAAGCTTTGCACAAAATAATATTGCAGATTTTTTATGAATGTTCAATGTGGATCATCATCATATATATATATATCTTCTTCACGCGAAGCTATGAAGATGGTCAATGAAAATTTTTATTAGTTAAATGTATATATATTTATTTCAATTTGCTGAGGTTCAATCATGTAATTGGCCGTATCTCAATAATATTACCATATATTTGTTGTGTATTTTTCTTGTCATCTAATCAGATGTGTTTGCACGTGTATTTCACGTTAACTATTCAGATGTCATATGAAATGTGAAGAGAACAACTACATTTTAATTTTTAGAACTAATTTTTGTATATTAATTTTTTATTTTATAAGTTATAACATAATAAATGACGTTCTTGTTGTTGGCTCTCATATTAACTTCTCAATTGACTGTGTAAATTAATCAAAGCTAGTTATCTGACTGTCCATAGTTAACTGAGAAATGTTTCTTTTTTTTATCGGAAAAACTAAAAGTTGAAATTAAAGAATATATTCTATCTGTGAAATCATATATATAATCACATGTTTATCTTACACCCAACAAAGATTTAGTTCATATACTTGTAAACAATTTTCAATTTATTCAATAAAGCATGATTCATTCAAGAAAAAATAACAACACTGTGTTATCACATATATGGGTCGGTATAATAATATGAAAAATTATTGATCAAAAGTTAAGATAAGAGAAGATGAAAGATAGAAATAATTAATGTAATAACTATGAGAACTCATAATCTTATAACTAAAGAATGTTAAAGAGTGTGAATAACATTTGCAATAATTAGTAATAACTAAGAGAATTTATAATGTTATAACTAAAGAATTAATGTGCAATAGTTGTATTTCTAATAAATTTTGTACTAACATAAATAAATAGGACTTTTAATTAATGTTGCTATATTTTTATATAGTTATTAGATTTTAATTTAGGGTAGGGACAAAATGAAAATGTTTATTCCATATTATTGAAAATAAAATTTATTTTGTAAATGATAATTATAAATGATTCATATATATTCACATATATTTTCACATTTGTTGTGAGTTTTTTTTTTAAAAAGAACTCGAAACAATTTAAAATAATATATTTTGAAGTTAAAAGATCTTGTTAACTTGATAATACATTTGTGACATATATAATACATTAATTTAAATACAAATACATACCCAATTTTATATATATATATATATATATATATATGAACTCTTCTTCGTCTAAAATACTGTAATATTAAGAAATAGTAAATAAGTAAAACAAAAAAAGTAATGTTTATATAGTAATAACTATTTTGAAACAAACTTCCTAACATTCTAAATCACATAAGTAACATTGATAAATAAAGTTATTTTTTTGTCTTGAACATCAAAAAAATAAATTGTGACAATTCTCTAACTCTTGAGAAGTTTCATAATTTTGGAAAAAGATGTCCAAAATCATATTCTATATATAATAAGCCACAATGCAACTATCATTGTAACTATCTTGTTAGCTTTCAACCAAAAACTAACAAGATTTTTAGTTAATTGTAACTATCTTGTTAGCTTTCAACCAAAAGCTAACAAGATTTTTAGTTACATATTTATTATTTAGTTAAATAATAAATATGTCATTGTATGAGCTATTTATTACTCATTCCTTTTGAATTTGTTAATCTGATTTTGATCTGACACATAGTTTACGAAAGTAAATTAGATTTTGAGAAAAAACATTAAGTGATACTTGAAGTTGTCCCAGATTTTCAAAAAGACACCTTAACTTTGCGTGCGCCCTATTACCCCACAAAACATTCAAAATCACAATAAATACACATTTTTTACACAATATTTCCACTTTGGACAAAAATATCCTTCGAATGTGCAATTTCTTAAAAACAAAAAGTCGGACCCATTATTGATATATTGAAGGATGCTTTGGTAATTTCCTATGATGAATTCAATTTGCTTGTTTCTTTTAAATTTCTTTTACTATACTAAATAACTGTATAAAATATTATGAATCACGATAATTAATTACTTAAATATTTAAAAGATATAAAAATATATAAAAGATCTGATTGACTCTTCAAATTTTACCGGTGACACATAAATTGGGACAAATGAAATAATATATATTATTTGAAAATTTCT
>JAJOOI010006107.1:0-66112 GCA_029582585.1 Solanum bukasovii | reverse complement strand
AGACTTCCGCTGTGTGTTTTTAAAGTTGTTTTAATGAAGCTTGAATGTTTGGATGTAAATAAGTTTTTAATTCCTCACTATTATCATTATTGAATGCAATGAATGACTATGTGGTTTGTATAAGACCCCTTCGGGGTCGAGTACGCCTTGTTACAACTTGGGGGTGCTCCCGGGTCGTGACACTAACTCGAGGGCAGAAATAAAAAAATTCTTGTTTGGAGTATCCCATCTGATCAATCCCCCCATCTGACATTCGTGTCAACTAATTTGATTTATCTAAATGATTTTTCCAATTTCTATTCCTATAACAGATTAGACCAAATTTATAACTTCATGATTGAATTCAAACTTGTACCGCTCCCTGTGGGTTCGACCCCAACTCTTCGTTGGGTTTTATACTAGATTAAGATCGCCTAAACTAGTATTAGATGAGGTGTAGTTGAGCGTATATCAAAAAATAGCGCCGCAACTGGGGAGTGGTGTTTAGAATTCTATTATTGAAGTTTATATTGTGATCATTTAGTGTTGTAGTTTAATCGACTTAACTTCTTTTGCGTTGTTGGTTGTTTGTGAACAGAGGACAAGATGAGTGTGAACGGAAGTAACGGTAGCCAACTTGGCCACCAAGATGACATCAGAAATCTGAAAGATGTCAATGACCCAATTCAATTGGGTGGCGTAGGTGCTATAACACCTCTTGTTGAGGGAATTGTTGTCTTCCACGTGACTAGCACGATGTTGCCACTCTTGTAAATGTAAGTATTATTCGGAGGGATAGCTCATTAGGATCCCCGTGATCATATTCAGAACTTCTTGGATGTATGTGGTCCATTCTATTTCAAGCACATCTCACAAAAGTCAATTTGTCTCCGATTGTTCCCTTTTTCCTTGATGTGGGAAGCTACCAAATGGTTAGCTCATCTAGATGAGTTCGAGATTTAGACTCATTTAGGGCTTTATTTTGATACTATAAGTGTCGTCAAATGCCTATTTTATACTATAAACAGATCTTAAAATGTTGATTTGCAGCTATGGAGTCTAAGGAGCAATGCAAGGACATTACCAGACAAAAAGGAACTAAAAAGCTGAAGAAGTGAAGAAAAGTGATCATGGTGATCGCCAAGACCACTCTGCACACCGCCAAGTGGCTCTTCAGCTCGCCTAAAATTTTAGTATGCCAGTCCTGGGGAGAAAAACCAAGTCGGCAACAGAAATGGGGAGTCAGTGAATCGTCAATCTGTTCTGTGACAACACACCAGATCGCCTAAAGTTACTGGACTTGGGATGCTGACGACCAATGCAAGATAGTGATGGAAAGAGAGCAAACGGTGGTTCGCCGAACCACTTGGTGAGGCGCGACTTATCCAGCTGAGTGGACTCCAAAACACATGCAACTATAAATTGGATTTTAAAGTGAATTTTGAGGAGTACTCTCCCCAGAGTTTGCAGTTCCCATTCTAGAGTTAGAGTTTTTTTCTTAGTTTCAAATCTTATTGTAGACTTTGAGGATTTCTAAGCTAAATTGTGAGGATTTGCAAGTGGGTTTTTAAACTCTTTCAATTTGGACCATTGTAAAGACTTTGGAACCTTTACCTAGATCATAGCGAATGCATTTGGTAATTGTTTCTCTATTTTTATGATGTGTGGCTAAAACCCCAATTCTTGGGTCGTGATGATGTGATTATGGGCTAAATTAGCTTATGGGTATTGCTTATTAGTGATTTCAATGCTTGATTGAAGTGGGTTTTAATTGATAGTTGTAGTTTAAAATAAGAATTGTAGTTGCAAATGCAATTCAAACGTAGTATTCTGGGCTTGCTTGGAAAAGAGCTTTTAGAATCAAAGATTTAAATTGATGATTATAGTTATTGGGGTGATATGGGTTTAGCTCGAAAGAGTAAATAGTAACCTCAATTTTACCCATATATCTTGAAAGAGTAGATGAATTAAGGTGTGGGTTGTTCTTATTTTATAAGCTTGTGAATGTTCGAAAGAAATCACTTGATTCGAGATAGTTGCTCGAAAGAAAGCTATTTCACTTTTATCCTAGCCTACCCACTGATATTTAGCTATTTATTAGTAGTTTAAATTACCCATATAGTGAATTTTTCCTATAATCGATGACATCCCGAGAATTCCTCTATATATTGTTATTTCCTTAGTGTTTGATTTTGTTGCAACTGATAATTGCAAATCAAACCCCACCCCATCTGACATTCGTGTCATCCCCTTAGCCTTGTTTACATGTCCTTTCCGATAATTTCTATTCATTTAACTAATTACACCACATTTGTACTTGATAACAAAATTTGAACACATACCGCTCCTTGTGGGTTCGACCCCAACCTTTCGTTTGGTTTTATACTAGTTAACGATCGTTTGTAGAAAGGTTGTGATAAGGTGTGCTTGAAATGTTAATCAAAATAGCGTCACTGCCGAGGAGTGGTGTTGTTTGAAATTATACTATTGAAGTGGAATTGTGATCTTTTTGGTTGTAGCTAAATCGACTTAATTTGTTTTGTGTTTGTGTTGAACAGAGGAAGAGATGAGCGTGAAGGGGAGTAATGGTAGCCAAGTGGACCACCAAGACGATATTGGGAATATTAATGATGTGAATGACCCAAAACTTTAGGTGGTTTTGGTGTAATACGTCTACCTCCAATTGAAGGAAATGTTGTCTTCTATGTTACTAACCCAATTCTATAGCTCCTCCAAATGAAAGGTCTATGTGGAGGATTGGCTCACGAAGATCCCCATGAGCATATCAAAAAATTCGTGGACATTTGTATTTCTTTCTCATTCAAGAATTAGTCAATCTCAGGTTATTTCCTTTCTCTTTGATGGGTGAAGCTACCAAATGGTTAACTGAGTTAACGAGGGATTCTATCACCTTTTGGGATGAATTGACAGCATCGTTCTATGTGAAATTCTTCCCCCCTTCAAAGATGATGACGCTCAAAGATAGCATCCAAGGTTTCAAACGCTTGGAAGGTTAACCTATCCACGAGATGTGGCTAAGTTTAAGAAATTTGTACTTCAATGTCCAACTCATGGATTGCCAAACCATATATTGCAGCAATACTTTTATAGGAGTTTTGACTCGGTGAACAACGAAGTTGTGGATAAACTTGTTTCCTTAGGTATAATGCAACAAACCTATGAAGTAGTGTCTCAACTCCTTGATGGCATGACCAAGATCAATAGGGAATGGTACCCTCATGAAGACCAAGTATATCCTCCCACTTTTAGGATGACAAAAGAGCAGATCGAAAAGGATCAATAGAGGGACCAAACCATGGCTAAAATTATGACTCAGCTAGATATCTTGGCAAAAATGTGATGGGGAGTGGTGTGAAAAGTTGTAATATTGTGGGTTTTGGTGGAGTAATCCCCGATGAAGCACAATTTGAAACATTGTACAATGAGTAAGTGAACTTCCTCGCAAATCAAGGAGGAGGTTATCGTTCCCACTATCAGAGGTCAGGTGGAAATCCGGATTGGAATAGAGATGATGGATGGAGAGATCGAGACAGGGAATGGCATGATTGCAATGCTACTTGGAAGGAAAGAGAGGGTGACAAGGACATGTACGTCACACCACATGAACGTCAAAAGCCCAAAGAGTTGGAAAATGGTTGTAAGGAAGACATGCTCTCTCGCATTCTCAATAAGGTAGAAGGGTCAGATAAAGTTTTGAAAGAAATGAAATTAGGTGTATCTACTCTCAATAAGACGGTGACTTCTCAGTCAATCTCTATTAAGAAGTCGGAAACGCAAATGGGTCAAATCTCAACATAATTGAATCGAAGACAAAAAGGGGGGTTGCCTAGTGACATAATGGCAAACCCCAAAAATGAAACTAGAAATGGTATTTTATTCGTGCCACGACGTTAAATAAGGCACTTCTTGGGAGGTAACCCATGTTTTTGATGCTTTAGTTTAGCTTTTGAATAACGGGTGATGATTTTGCAGGTTGAAAAGTGAAACATGTTGGAAAATGGGTACTTTGGCGAGCCAAAAGTTCAGTAAGCAACTCGCCGAATAGATCGGCGAGCCCCAACTTGGACTGCCGTTGGAACCACCTAATTTGAAGGGGAAGTCTATAAAAATTGGCAAGCTAAAAGCTCAGTCGGCGACTCGCCAAACAGGTCGGCGACTCAGCGAACAAGTTGGCGAGCCCCGACTTTGTCTGCCATTTGAACACCTAAATTTCTGGGAGTTCTCTAAAACTCGACGAGCAAATATACCACTCGGTTCATCAACGAATGGTTCGGCCGGCACGACTTATATCTCCCAATGGAGCATGAACTGAAAGGTTTTAAAGGTCAAACGGTTTAAAATTTCAAAATCCTTCATCTTCTCCTATTTTTAGTCCCCGTACTCTCACACCCTATATTAGATCTTTCGTATTTTCTTTTTTTTACTCTCATATCTTGTGAAATCTTTGCTCGGGATTATTGAACTTTGTCGCCTAGCAATTCAATTAAAAACTTCGGCATATAGGTTGGTTTTCCGAACCCCGTAAATAAATATGTGGTTGAACTCGAATTCAAGTATTAATGTGTTGTTGGGTAGTTGATTTTATCGTGTTTAATTGTTGGATTTCCCGTAATTGAGTTAAATTAGTGCTTAATTGTGCGTAATTGGTCGAATACCGTGTTTTTGCTTGTTAAAATCGAGTTTGAATTATTGGGTTGCGATGAAAATATATTGGGTCCTGCTGGGTGAAGTCTGAGTAATCCTGGATTGTGCGAAATGACGTATTTTGCCCAATGATGAAGCAGTTGATGTCATTCTTTAGGGTAAAAGACGTCAAATGGCCAATTTTGGCCAAATCGGTGGAAGTATGAGTACCCCAAGGGAATGGGTAGTATGGGTCTTGGTTGAATTTCATAGTGTATATATTTAATTTTGTTTTCATGGGTTACAAGTTGAATTTTAAAGAAGTGTGGTGAAAACTGGGATGTTGGGCCATTTGGCGAGCTGAGTCGAGCTCGTCGAATGGACTGTTGGTTCGCCTAAATCCCCCTAGATCGACTTTACTTTCCATAAAATGTTGAGCTATATTCTGTAACTTTCGGCGATATGCCTGAGCTCGCCGAGTTCGCTCGACGATTCGCTAAAAGTCCTTCTTGATTGCCCTTCTATGCCCCTAACCCCTAAAATACACTATAACTTTCGGTAAGCTACTTCTAGCTCGCCGAATGGCCCTAGACATCACCGAACTTTCTTGAATATTGTAAATTTTTTAGCTAGTACTATCAACTAACCCAATCTGGCTCGCCAAACTAACTGGCTAGACCCAAAGTGTCAGGAAGAGTAATACCGCCATGCAAGTAGGAACGAGGAATAGTTATAGATGAGGATGCAGCTGCATCCAGAGCAAATGTAGCCAAACTCCCTACGAAGGGAGGAATAGTAAACGTCAAGGGCAAGGCGCTCGTGGGTGAGAGACCAGAGTACAGTTCCTCCAGTGAGGAGTCTACCAGACTCACCTCACATCATCAGACAACGAGGGGGACTCTCAGGATTCTCAGGCTTCCATCTCTGAGCCTAAGGATGACCAGCTCTTACAGGCTCAGATAGTAGAACTTCACTCCAAAGCGATGCATGATTAGTCTAGGATCCCGATTCCTCAGACTCCTCCTTAAGCTGCAGCTCCAGCTCAAACAGTGGTTTCGGCGCCACCAGTACAGGGTCCTTCTCCCTAGTCTCTCAATAGAATAAAGGCTGAGGGATTGAGGAATATTCTTGAGGACAATAGATTGTTCACAAATGGTGTGGTAGATAGGTACCCAGAGATATAGAACACTCTCAAATTCCATAAAGTTTGAAATATTTACTAAACCAGTGGGTCCCTACATTCCAAATTGGGTCCGAAAATTTTATTCATCTTATGAAGACTTGGTGCCAAAAGGGAAGAGAAAGGTCAGTGACTTCAAACTAGTTGACACTCTGATAGTCTAGGGAAAGAAGGTGAAGTGCCAGAGTGAGGACATAAACGTTGTTTTGGGATGCACTTATAACTTCAGGCACCAAAACATCGATCTGAACTAGAGGAAGTCATTGGAGGACCTGAAGGGTTGGTTGGCACCCATATTATTTGATTCCACCCCGAGGTGGATTGAGGCGGGTGTGCCCATAAAAAAGAAGGATCTTAATGTAGAAGCTCGGTACTAGTTCGACTTCATTAGCAGCACTATCATGCCATCCCAAAATGAATCCATACTCAAAAACCCCAAGGAAGTATGTCTAGGGTCCATCATTACTCGATAGTCACTGAATTTGGGACTATTGATTGAGCCGGAGATAGACATATGGGCCAAGCAGAGACATACTTCGCTTCCATTACCGGTGTTAATCACCCATCTATGCAGACGGGCCCGTGTTCCTCGAGATAAGAATATGGATGTGGAGGTGACACCCACCTCCTCTACTGACATACGGCGTGTTGAGGCCAAGTACCAGCTAGTTGTGGTTGACAGGAAGAGGGTAACCCTGGTGGACACATCCCTGGAGGTTGATGTTGATATGGTCCCTATAGAGGCAGTCATGCCTAATCAAGATAGTGGTCCCTAAGGTACATTTGTACCTCCTTCTTATCAGAATCTTAGCCCTTCTACTACACCCTCTCCCCCTAGATCTTTTTTTTAAGCCATTTCTTCTCTTTGGCCTCCGATCACCTATGCCATGCTTTACAAGATGGGGCACTTAGCCAGTCTGCTATGTGCGTGCCTCCCAGTTAGAGGACGCTATTCATGGGATGATCGAGAGAGACAATTCTACTACATTGATACCTCTCCGAACTTTGATTGATGCCCTTACGGCAAAAGTAGAGGTATGTGAGAGAGGACAGGGAGCCACTAATAAGGTGACGACTTTGAAGGGTAACATTACTGAGTTGAGAAAAGATGTGGAGATCCACGTGGAGATCCATAGATATGTCCCTGTTCTTTGGCACTGTGGAGATCCACGATGGCCCAGGCACCGATATTCCAACTTATTCATATGTGCCTCCGACTACCACCGGAGATGAGGTTAGAGCTGATGAGGCTGCATCTAAGTCCGAGGCTGAGACAGATGAGGAGAAGCTTGGCGATTGAGAGGAGGTTGTTTATGAGTACTTTGTCGACGAATTCCTTGATCCTTCACTCTTTTCTTCTCTTTTCGCTTCTTTTCTCTTCTTGAACTCTCAACTAAAATCCTAGGCATATATTAGGATTACAAAACTGAACCAATCAGATTAGACCCCTAAAACATTACAAAAAATGAATTAAATATGATTAAGAATTACCAAAATACCCCTTACTATTTTTGGGTAACTTTTCTTATTAGGACAGTCTGATTTCAAATAGGCATATCTCCCTCATACAATCTCTAAATTTAGCAAACTCGGTCGCATTAGAAAGATAATTCAATGACCTTTCATTTGAAATCTTATGGGCTACCTAACTCATCATGTACCAAAAGTTATGGTCGTTTGAAGTTGACTCAAAACTTAAGGGAACTTAGAAATGACTTGAATGAATTCTCTTTAGTTCTTCTGGGAACTCAAGGTTCTACATCTAGTGACCTTAACACTCAAGAAATTTTAAATTCCTCGGCAAAATCTTACTCTAAAAAAGGAATGGTTCGAGCCTAATTTCAAAAAAATTTCGGGGTGTTACAAAACCTCTCCCTTGGGATCATTCGTCCTCGAATGACTACTGGATTGGGTATGGAACGGGGTTACTGTTATTAAGGTCTAAGTATAATGGTATGCTCTTACTATATTGAAGTTTAACCTAAATCCTAATGTTCGGGTTCTAAACCTCAATAGGGAATCTCATCCTCCTCTTCCTTCTCATTTAAAACCTTAGATGGAATTATCACACCATCACTATCACGTTAAGAACATGAACCTCCTCTTTCCAACATCACTTCATTATTAAAAGGACCTCATATAGGATATCTTCCATACTTTTTGGAACTCATTACTATCTTACTCTCAAACACTTGACTTGATTTCTCATCTTGTTATCTCCCCCTTAGGTCTAAAGCTGACAGTCGAAAGCCATGGACCTATTCCATCATCTCTAAACAGATCTACATCTTGTTTTATGCTAACACTCTGGATAAGTTTATCTCATGACTACCAAACTCTCCATAAGCAAGTGCTAAGACGTCTTTTCTAAGATGTTTCTCTTAACCTCGTCTAATTAGATACCCTTTCGGTACACCTCTTAATTCTCTTGTTACTCTTCTGACTTAGCCACACTTCATTGCCCTTATCTAAAGATTAGGGTCTCTCACTTGTACCACTCATATTTATTGCAGCTAACATCTCATTTTCTCACCCGCTCTATGTTAAGTCTTCTAGCTCAAATTTCAAGACTAGCATCATCACCCTCAAGTTGTCATTGTTTTGGTCATGATATTAATCTCAAATTCAAGCTTAATGTTTATTACTAAACCCGAAAATCAATATGATTGCTCGCCTACTATACTAACACAATACTACTATGCATAAATTTAAGAAACACTCGTCCACTCAAACCTTATGACAAGTAATCAATCCTTACCTCTCAGTCTCCATACTCACAAGTTACCATCATATTCCACTTCACAACTTAAGTACTACTTACTCACTTACTGCGCATTATCTGTCAAATACTTCTATCATTATTTGAATACCATGGGGTTCTCCTTTCAAAATTCGCAAGCCTAGCTTGGGTCTATCACCTCATGAGTACTCTGCTATGTGATTCCACACATATATTTAGTCTCCTCTAACACAATGGCACATCAAAATCAACTCTATTCCGGTTAACAATAGACTTTAACTTACCTTGACTAGTAACTATATCTCTTCCTTCTATCAAGAACACTCTACAACCTTATTAATGGGTTGATATCTCTAGAACTATTTTTTAATTAATCACTTATAACTAACTGGGTACACAATTTCAATAACATAATCTGCCTTATCACTATCTCATTTCCTTAGATTACTGAACCTCTGCATGCTTTCCTCTTAGCTTAAGGGTACTCTTTACCTCTACTGCTCATAATTTCGTAACTTCAGCTACCTTTTCAGGCGAAAATACTACCAAAGATCTAA
Organism: Solanum bukasovii; assembly: GCA_029582585.1. Lineage (NCBI taxonomy): Eukaryota > Viridiplantae > Streptophyta > Magnoliopsida > Solanales > Solanaceae > Solanum > Solanum bukasovii. Next base: position 57,012 of record JAJOOI010006107.1, on the reverse strand, counting down.
TCATACTTCCTCATAAGGATCTTAGCTAAGACAAGGCTTAGAGAAGAAAGTACATCTCACGTTTAGCTTGAACACACGAGAATGAATAAATTTGTATGACATAGATCTATTGCACGATTTAGAGTATGAAAAAAGGGAAACTTTTCTTAAATGTGTGTAGTCCCTCGATTATAGAAGTGGGGCTCTCATAACCATAAACAAGACCCTACTGACACAGCTTCATAGACACTCTAGGGCACTTGAACGATAAGCTCTGATGCCAAGATTTTCATGACCCAAGCCTACACCCTAGACATGGCCGCCACTTGAAACCCTTTGTTGGTGATGCTTATCGTGACAAACGACACTAACCTATGGTACGAGTGTCTACAAACGTCGATAATATAGTAACCCAACTAAAGGTTAGGGTCATGTCCCAAGGGAGTGGTTTTGAGAATTGATAGAAAAATAAAATTTAGCTCTAATTAGTCGTAGCTAACGACATTAATGAGTAAAAACATAGTAAATAAAAGGGGTTGACACAAAAGTGTCAAATATCAAATGGGGGTTTTGTCACAAGTAGTAAAAACAGCGAAAATAACAAGAAAATCAAGTATGGAGAAAAGTTCTTTGGGTGTGACCGCAATACAAGTTAAGATAAATCGTTGGGTACATGCTTTTGATAGAAAATTTGCAAGATAATAGTGCCTAGGCTAGGCTTTAAATGGAAATAGGTTCCCTCTCGGGCAACTTACCCCGTTTCAAATGGGTTCCTCTCGGACACCCATTTACTGCATGAAGGCCAGCCTATGCCTTACCCCACTCACTCTCTCGAGCTGAGTGTTAGGATACGGGACTAGGGCTCACCCTCTCAGGCTGAACCCCATGTCGCAGGCCAAAAACATATGGTTGGTTTTGTATTTGCAACTACAAACCCATTAAATTAAAACACAACCACTAGGTGAAATCACCATTAAAATACATCTAACTTATCAGCAAACAAGACCCAACAATAATATCAACAGATATTTTCTAAATCATACCCCAAGAATGGGGGGTTTTAGCAACACATCAAGAAATAATAAAATACACCTAAAATGATAATAAAATCAAATTGGATAAGGAATTAAACCTTGATTTAAGCAAAGGAAGAAGAATGGAGAAGACCCACTTCCAACTTGGGGAAGATGAAATTCTTCTTTCTTCAAGTCTCCCAAAAAACCCTCTCTAAACTTGAGAGAAAATATCCCAAAAAAGTACTACTCTATTCTGAAAATTATAGTAATAATTCGACTCTCCTAAAATTAATAAAGAGTTTAGTATTTATAGAGTTCAGAATTTAGTTTTGGCGGATAGCTCGATGACGTTAGTCGAGGCCGCCGAATAACTCGGCGACTCACCCTCCTTCTGTCTCATCGCTGCTTCGTGCTTGCCCTCAACATCTTCACGTTCTAGACCATTGGGTGGTATAGTACTGCTTCGCGGAACTATTCGGCGAAGCGCCGACTGCTCCTTTCATCGCCTTTTTTATCCTTCTCCTTCAAGGCTTCGCGTACTGGAACAAAGGGTGGAGTGCGTCCCTTTGGCGAATCGCCAAGTGTGCTTGGCGATGCTCAGGCTTCAGCTTCTTCGTTCTTTTCAGCCTTTTTGTTCCTTTTTGCGCCTAAGTGTTCATGCTTCCACTAAAACTTCAAATACCTGAAACTTAAGAGTTTTCATCAGATATTGAGACAAAATAAGAATTTGAGGACACTATTTCTAGCAAAATAAAGCCCTAAATGAGTCCAATTTGTGGACTCATCAACACCCCAAACTTAAACTTTTGCTTGTCCTCAAGCAAACTTTGATTTCATCTTTCAAAAAGGGTGTCTCAAACAGTGCTGCACAAGACTCAATCATGAATGCACACAACAAGACTCAATTTACTTATGCAAGGATCAATAGTGTACTCAAAGATTCAAGTTGTGACACACCATTACCAAAGATTCTCATACTCGCAATACTTGCTACTTATGCAAGTTCAAGCTCAACAAAAAGTATCTAAATGCCCTCACATAAAGAATGATTCCATATTCACACACATAGGTTAATTAATTCAAGATCAGGAATCAAATGCAATGCTCACACTCAAAAAGAGGAACACAGTGCATGTTTTCACCCATAGGCTTGCCCTTATTTTCCGATCGATCTTCGGTCCAGCTCAGCCAAGATCAAAAAGGTCTTTCTACAACTTGTAATGGGGATGGGTGCAAAGGTATGGTCATTTAGGCTCAGTGACTTTTTCCTCGTGAGATGTGGTATTCTCAAGCCATTCCCTTCTTTTCCTTTATCAATTCTTTTTCTAGTGCTTCTAAGTCATCCTTTTATTCACCTCCATGGATTGCTTGGAAACCCAATTTCCTTTGTACTTTATTCTACACACCTTTTTTTATTGAAGAGTTTCCATTGTTCTGCAGCACCATGGGCTAAGGGGTATTTTTTTTGCACCTCTTGACTTCTCGTTTTCCTTTTTTCCACCACACCCGCAACTTAGGCTTTTGGACTAAGTTGGTTATTCGTTAAACCACAAATCAAGAGGATTATAGGTAGTGGGTCAAGTAATGTCTAGGGTTCATCAAGGTACTTCCAAAGAAAGGTAAGGCTCAAAGGGTCTTCAAAAGAGTTTTACACGCTCACGGGTAGGCCATAAAAGAGGTATATGTTAAATTTGTCTCACACTCTTTAAAGTTGCCTAGGATCATCTCAAGAGGACACCTTTCTAAATCAATTAGACTAACGGGGAAAATTCTAGGTTTATTCATGCATGGTTCAAAGCAAGATAATCACACAAGGCATCGACACTTAAGTAAAACAAGACTACACACTTTCGCTAGTATGAATCGGTAATTACAAGAGAATCAATTCGATAAATGGCTAATAACAAAGAGATGCAAAGAGTTCACATATTGTTTATGCAACTTCATTTGGCCTCGTTGTAGCCGCGCATTCATGTTCGTTCAATTGAGAGAACTATTCAAGTCATCGGTATTGATCGAAACCGAGACTCAAATTTTTGCAAAAGAACAATAACAATAAAGTCACGAGGGGTGGCAAAAATGTGCGAAAAATTCAAAAAATTTCAGAAGGGTCAATATCACTTTGCAATTAAATATAAACAAAGTCATAAGCTCAAACATCCACAAAAAGCAGTACTAACCACAATGATAGCTCAAAACCCAAATACATAGAAAAACACGAGTCAGAAATAGCACACATAAAAGGTGGGCCTCACCCCACCACAAATAAAAATCATTTGTCCTCAAATGCAAATAAATGTAGCCAACAGTTAAAGTAAAGAAAGAATAGAGAAAAAGGTAAAGAAGGGATCCTGTCTACACGCTTGTTCCATCTGTCGGGGCACTATTTCCTGATGCATTAGCCTAAAATTCGACAATGGTTCCTGGATTGTCATTTTGGTTCTCATTGTGTTCATTTGCCTTAGCTTCTATAGTGATGTTATCAACACCCATTCTATCCATGTCATGGCTTGCCAAAAAAGAATTTATAGCCATGTAGACTCCACGTTCCACGAAGGAATGGTGGGATTAATGGGGACCCTTCTGCTGGAGCATGATTTCTTACTTTCTCTTCTTTCTTTTCCCAGTTCTGCTATCTTCTCGTCTCTTTTGAAATCTTGTGCACTTACATGGCATGTCTCTCCCTGCAACCTTTGGTCTAGCCATTTCTACAAAAGACTTCAAGACAAAGTTAGACAATATTTAAACAGGTGCAGGGGAGTCCTGGGTGTAGAATCGCTTTGCCAAGCTAGTTGGCGAAGTGCTTATCTAGCTAGGCCATTTGCTGAAAATGATGTACGAATGATATAAGGGCATAGACAAAAGGCGAACAAAAGGGTCGTTAGGTGAGTCGCCGAGTGCGACTTGCGATTTAGGCTGCTGATCACTCGATACTTACAGCATCCAGTTAATGGCGAAATGATGACATTAGGCGAACCGCTGAGCAATTCGATGAGTTTTGTCCATTTCGCCGAACAGGTAAACGTGTCTATTTTTAACCCATTTCTTTCAATATTAACCCCGCAACCCAGATAATGCAACTTAGGCTTAAATAAAACAATTTCAGCGAAGACCCATAGAAGTTTCATATTTTCCCCCGAATAAAAAACAAACTCAACTCAGAGCATAGTTGAATGAGAGTCCCTCTAATCGCGCAACAGTTACTGAATTATAATCAATAATACATGCACTCCCAGTAATTCAGAGACTCAGAAGTGATTTTACACTATCAATCATTATGCAAATGAGTACAGTATTAATATCTTAAATGCTGGGTTCGAATTACCAACCTTTGATGCCAAATAGATACTAATTAAGTGCTAGGCAGCAATGCAATCCATCTCTGAGCACAATTCAACAACTAAAATACTCTAAAAGTACCAGAAATAAAAGGCTAGAGTGCAGGTGTGAGTTTGATAGGACGTAGGAGTGAGTCAATATGAATGAAATAAAACTTGTAAACCTGTGGCTTGCAGAAACCGTCCAGTTTCCGCCCATTCGGCGATGTCAGTCAAGTTCGCCTATTCACTCGGTGAAACGCCAAACGTCCAGTTTCTTCGCCAACTGTGACAGGATCTGCAGCTCATGTAAGGATTCCAATCGACGATCGACATCGAGATCGCTGACATGGTCGGCGACGTGCCACTAATTTTCCGCAGACCACTGATATTTACAGGATCCAAGCTGACAGTTCCTTGAGTCAGACGGTGAAAAGAGTCGTGTTCGCCGATCTTGTCGGCGATCCGCCAACTGGACCTGTTGCTTGCCTCCATATACTATTTCAATCACCTCCCTTATTGTATCCTATACAAACAACACACCATTATTCTACTAGTATTTAGGAAATACTTAAAGGGTTTAGGGTTGCCTCCCAAACAGCACCTTAGTTAACGTCGTGGCACGACGCAAGTCCACCTTCAGACCTCATTCTTGGGGTTAGCCATGGTATCACTAGGCAAACCCCCTTGTTGTCTTGGATTGAAATGAGACGAGATATGACACATTTGGGTCTCTAACTGCTTGATTGAAACTGAATGAGAGGTGACAGTCTGGCTGAGGGTAGATACGTCTTCTTTCATGCCTTTCAGCATTTTGTCTGACCCTTCAACTTTGTTTAGGATGCGCGAGAGCATATCCTCAGACCTACCACCTTATGAATCCTTGGGCTTCTGACGCTCGTGGGGAGGCACATATCTATCCTTCACCCCATCCTTCCAATTTGGATTACGGTCCCTCCATTAACGATCTCAATCCTTCCAGCCTTCGTCTCTAACCCATCCTTGGTGACCACCCTGCCTTGAGTAGTTTGAACGATAGACCCCATCTTGGTTAGCTAGAAAATTTACTTCCTCGTCATACATGGCTTCAAACTTCATTTCATCAGGATTCGCACCCCTGACTCCCACATCATTGACACTACAGGCACCAGCCCCCATGACATTTTTGGATAAAATGTCAAGTTGCGTCATGATCTTGGCCATGTTTTTGTCTCTCTCATTGTCCTTTTCAACCTGCTCCTTAGATAGCTGAAATGTGACTGGTGAGACGTTGTCTTCGCGGGTGTACCACGCCCTGTTGATGGTTGTCATGCCATCGAGAAGTTGAGCTGCTACTACATATGGTTGCTGCATTAATACTCCGGGCAAGAGTTGGTCAGCGACACCTTTGTTTACCGAGTTTAGACTCCGATAGAAGTATTGAAGGAGCACATTATCAGGTAGACCATGGGTTGGGCATTGTAGCTCCAATTTCATAAATCGGAGCCACGTTTCATGCAGAGGCTCTCCATTCAGACGCTTAAAGCTTTGGATGCTATCCCGAATAGTCATCATCTTCGAGGGAGGGAAAAATAGCACATTAAATCTGGTAACCAACTCTTCCCACGAAGTGATCAAGGTACGTGGCAACTCAGCTATCCACTTGCACGCCTCCCCCATCAATGAGAAAGGGAATAGCCTTAATCGAACCGACTCCTGAGAGATATTTTTGAACGAACATGGCCCACACACATCTACGAAGTTTTGAAGATGCTCATGTGTGTCCTCATGGGCTAATCCACGGAAGAGTCCCTTAAGTTGAAGGAACTCTCAAATGACTTTGATACCGAATCACACCATCTCCTCCTTTGGAGAAAGCCTCAATGGACATCTTAAGAATTGCTTCCTTCAATTCAACTAAAATCGGATCAAGACCTTTCTTGGCTTTCATAGCTGAAACAAAACATGATTCTAAACCATTATGAACCATAACACAAGTTTTAGTGGAATTAACCAATTGAACACCCAATTGGGCCAATCTATGAACATCTCGGACCAACTCATTTTTATCATCCTCAATATGAGTAACACTACCCATTGATAATCGACTAAGAGCATCTACCACCACATTCACCTTGCTGAGGTAATAGAGAACACTCATGTCATAATCCTTTAGTAATTCAAACAACCTCATTTTTCCAATATCTAGATCGTTTTTCTTGAATACATATTGCAAGGTTTTGTGGTTGGTAAATACATCCACATGAACACCATATAAGTAATCCCTCATGATCTTTAAGGCAAAACCAACTGCCGCTAGTTCCGAATCATGGGTAGGATAGTTCTTTTCATGAATCATAAGTTGTTGTGAAGCATAAGCAATAACCTTCTTATTTTTACATAATAACACACCCTAGTCCAACCTTGAAGCATTACAACAAACCACAAACACATTGGATCCTTTCGGTAAAGTCAACACCAGAGCGGAGGTAAGTCCATCGTTCAATTCTTTAAAACTCTTCTCACACGCTTCAGACCTTACTAACTTAACCATCTTTTGGGTCAGTGTCGTCAATAAAGAGATGCAATCAAAGAAAACCATTCAACAAACCTTCTATAGTAACCAGCCAAACCTAAGAAACTTCAAATATCCGAATGGGACAGAGGTCTAGGACAACTCTTGATTAAATAAAATTTCTTAGGACCTACCTCAATACCCTTACCTGAAATAATATAACAAAGAAAATCCATGTATCTTAACCGAATCTCACATTTACTAAACTTTTGCAAAGAGTTGTTCCTCTTTGAGGACTTGCAACATAATCTTCAAATAAGTGGCATGCTCATTTTTGCTCCTTAGGTAAATCAATATGTCATCGATAAACACAATGACAAACATATCAAGGTATTCTCTAAAAACCCAATTCATCAAATCCATATATGTAGCCTGAGAAGTATTTAAGCCAAACAACATTAACAACAACTCATAATGACCATACTGAGTTTGAAAAGTCATCTTCAGAATGTCATCTTCCTTCACCCTCAATTGGTGATAACCTGATCGGAGGTTGATCTTAAAAAAGTACCGTACTCCTTGTAGTTGGTTAAACAAATCATCTATCCTTGGAAGATGATATTTATTAATTGTAACCTTTTCCAACTGCCGGTAGTCAATACACATACGAAGTGAACTATCTTTCTTTCGAACAAACAAATCTCGAGCATCCTATGGAGAGATACTTGGGCGGATGAAACCCTTATCCATCAAATCATTCAATTTCCCTTTTAACTCTTTAAGTTCTAATGGAGACAGATGGTAAAGAGGGATAGAAATAAGTTATGTATTTGGGAGGAGGTCATTACCGAGTCTATTCCCAATTGGGAGGAACATTGGGTAAATCATTGAGAAACACTTCCAAAATCTCATTAACAACGAGTATCGACTAAAGAGTAGGGGTTTCAAAATATGTATCCCTCACCCAAACAATATGATATATATAACCCTTAGAAATCATTTTTCTAGCTTTAAGACAAGAAACAAATTGACCCAAAGGCATAGAAATTCCCCCATTCCCCTTTAAGACGGGCTTATTAGGAAATTAGATAGTTACCACTAAGTTCGTACAATCGACATAACCATAACATGAAAAGACCCAATTGTCATGACCCAAAGTATACCCTAGCTGTAACATGGCGTATATGTCACGACCCATGGGTACACCTTAAATGTAACATGGAACATAGATCCCGAAAGAACTCAATGTAAGCTACTTAGCATATCAAGACATTGGATAATAGAAAAGTGCAGAAATTTAAAACATTTTTAATACAATTGAAGTCTGATAAAACAAATCGGAAGTCTTTAACACTTAGTCTCTAACCATCTAAGAAAACTCTGAATAACTGTTGGGACACAGGCCATAAAATAGTATAAAACATAAAAGAAAGACATAAAGAAAATGATGGATATATCCTTGATGCTATGAGGACTCACCAATCTTCAACTCCTTGCTCCTACTAAGAACCTAGCCACTAGAATGGAACTCAAGATCGCCGGACCCTACATTTGATAAGAATGTAGGCAAGAGTATGCGTTAGTATGAAATGTACTAAATATGATAACTAGCATAATACCATAACAACATAGCAACATAGGCATAGGCATAATATCCAACATAGACATAATATAAGCATTAGTCAATCATAAGGCATAATCCATAAAGATAGGAGATACAACATATTCATAAGCATAGCCATTACTTAGATCTTCATAACATAAGAGAACTATTTCTCCAGTAACCTCAAACAATACTTGTGCATGAGTAAGTCCCCATAATCTCATTCATACTAAGTATCACTTGTAGGACATCATAATAATACTTACCATCTTTTGATCTCATCCTCAGCTTAGTTCTTATAGACAAGGGAATCTCTCACCTTTAGTCAAACATGTCAAGGAAGGCAACTATAGCACAACCCAAGATAACCATACATCATATAAGAGAACACTTCATAAGTGTCTTCAAGTCATACTTGTGCAATGTATGGATAAGACCCCATAATCTTACCCTTGCTAAGTACTTATTTAGGCCATCATGGATATTGATCATTTCTTTGATCTGATATTTAGCTCATCATTTGTGGACAAGGGGAATCACCTCTAGTCACAAATATAATGGAAGACCTATCAAGCTACAATCCATACAATTCATTGTTCATGACATAATACATATTAAGGAATCATAGGTATTCGCCTCAATGTTCATTTTAAAGAATCATAGGTAATTGACTCCATGTTTATAATAGGGTGTAATGTAGGTATTCGCCTCCACATCACTTAATAAAGATCATAGGTATTAGCCTCCATGTCAACTTTAATAAGATATAAGTATTATCCTCCATATTAGTTTATAGGCTAATGTGTATTCACCTCTTTACTTGTTATAGAAGTCATATATTAAGGGTAGTCACCACACATTTCTCATATCATGACATGGGAAATCACCTCATGTTTATCTATTTAGGAATAAGGTAATTCACCTCACATTTCTCTCATATAAATGTCTTTGAGGAATCACCACAAGCCTCATCACATTTCATAGTCCTTGGACTTAGATTCATTTTAGGTGAGCAAACCTTTCAACCTAGAATTATTCTATGTGAGAGAACCTTTCATATCATATCATATTCATGCATAAGTGTGTATATGAGAATATCCTTTCACAACATATTAACATATCATAAACATAGACACTTCACTCTAAAAGTGTTCATAAGGCATAAACTAAACTTTAAAAAACATGCATAATACCATGTCTTCCCCTTTCAAGGATCAAAGCTCATAATGAATCAACACAACTAGAATGACTAAATTAGACATGGATACCATCATAACTCAAGTGATTCTATCACCACATACATTCAACTATACTTAAGGTAGATTAGGTGTGTAAAGTCCTTCCATAACAGTTATATCTAAAGTCTACCATTATCCTATAAGCTTCACTCTTAGGTCCTTAACATTCATAATTCATCATATTGTCTTTACTCTCAAAACCCTAGTAATCAACATTCATGACTAAAATCCTTACTCTCAAAGCTTTACTTCTTATAATCATCATATGCACCTATATCACAAGGCATTCTAGTCACATGCTTCATTCTTAAGCAATTCTAGTCATATATCATCATAAAGGCTAAATCTCAAGCATTACTAATCATGATTCATCATGTATATTTTAATCCAATTCAATTGATGTCTACATGCTTCTACTCTCAAGTAATTACTACACATATCATCAACCCTAGAAGATTATCTCTAAATCCTCAATTTCCCTTCTTAAGGCATAAACCCACATTACTTCAATTTCATCAATTAGACTAGGGTTAGGCATATAAAACATGTAATTTCTTCATAAAAACGCGATTCACTACTAAATCAATCATAAATAAGAAATATACACTCAATTGGATTCATATTCAACTTAACCCACAATATTGGAAGGAACCCTAACTTGAATTGGGGATTTCATCTTCACCATTAGGGATTTTCTACCGGACTCTGTGGATGAAAGAATCCATGGATGAATAAGATATCATACCTTGATTATAAGGCCTTACAAAGCTTGCGACAATGGACTCTTGACCTAGCTTGATTCTCTTCTTCTTCTACTTTCTAGAGAGAGAATTTCTTGAAGGGAATTTGGGTTCTTTTTGTTGTGTTTAGAATAATGATTTGGAATCACTAATTTAATGTATAGTCTTTGTATAGTTGTTCTAAACAAGGTAAAACGACGTCACTTAATAACTAATTAATTCTGGAGAGTTCCACTAAGCCAATATTTAACCACTTAAACAAGCACACTGCCTCACCCACGACCCACAGGTACACCCTAGATGTAACATTGCACATAGAACCCTGAATGACTCAATGTAAGCCACTTAGCATATCAAAACATAAGATAATAGAAAAGTGAGGAAATTTAAAACATTTTTCAATACTATCGAAGTCTCATAAAATGAAGCAGAAGTCTTTAACACTTTGTCTCAAACAATCTAAGACAGCTCTGAATAACTCTTAGGACACAACCCATACAATAGTTTAAACATAAAAGAAACACATAAACAAAATGGTGGCTATATCCTCGACGCAATGAAGACTCACCAATCTTCAACTCCTTGGTCCTACTAAGAACCTAGCCACGAGAATGGAACTCAAGATCGCTGGACTCTACATTTGATAACAATGTAAGCAAGAGTATGCGTTAGTACAAAATGTACTGAATATGATAGCTCGCATAATACCATAAGAGCATAACAATATAGGCATAGGCATAATCTCCAACATAGACATAATATAAGCATTAGTCAATCACAAGGCATAATCCATAAACATAGGAGATACAACATATTCATAAGCATAGCCATTAATTGGATCTTCATAACATAAGAGAACTATTTCTCATGTAACCTCAAATTATACTTGTGCAATGCATGAATAAGATCCCATAATCTCACTCCTAGTAAGTATCACGTGTAGGCCATCATAATCATACATACCATCTTTTGATATCATCGTTAGCTTAGTTCTCATAGATAAGGAAATCTCTCACCTTTAGTCAAACATGTCAAGGAAGGCAACTATAGCACAATCCAACATAAACATACATCATATAAGAGAACACTTCATAAGTAGCTTCAAGTCATACTTGTGCAATGCATGGATAAGACCCCATAATCTTACCCATGCTAAGTACTCCTTTAGGTCATCATGCATATTGGTCATTTCTTTGATCTGATCTTTAGCTCATCATTCATAGACAAGGGGAATCACCTCTAGTCACACATATCATGGAAGTCCTATCAAGCTACAATCCATACAATTCTTTGTTCATTACATAATACATATTAAGGAATCATTGGTATTCGCTTCTATGTTCATTTAAGCAAACATAGGTATTTGCCTCCACGTTCACAATAGGGTGTAATGTAGGTATTTGCCTCCACATCACTTTATAAGGATCATAGGTATTCGCCTCCATGTCCACTTTAATAAGATATAGGTATTTGCCTCCATATATTTTAAAGGTTAATAAGTATTCACCCCTTGCCTTATTATAGAAGTCATATATTAAGGGTAGTCACAACACACTTCTCATGTCATGACATGGGAAATAACCACATGTTTATCTATTTAGGAATAAGGGAATTAACCTCACATTCCTCTCATACAAAGGTCTTTGGGGAATTACCACAAGGCTCATCACATTTCATAGTCCTTGCACTTCGATTCATTTTAGGTGAGCAAACCTTTCAACCTAGAATCATTCTATGTGAGAGAACCTTTTATATCATATCATATTCATGCATCGGTGTGTATATGAGAATATCCTTTCACAACATATTACGATATCATAAACATAGACACTTCACTCTAGAAGTGTTCATATGGCATAAACTAAACTTTATAAAACATGCATAATACCATGTCTTCCCCTTTCAAGGATCAAATCGCATATTGAATCAACACATCTAGAATGATTTCATTAGATATGAATACCATCAGAACTCAAGTTATTCTATTACGTCATACATTCAATCATACTTAAGGTAGATAAGGTGGGTAAAGTCATTTCACAAAAATTCTATCTAAAGTAAACCATAATCCTATAAGCTTCACTCTTAGGGCCTTAACATACATAATTCATCATATAGGATTTACCCTCAAAAACCCTAGTAATAAACATTCATGACTACAATTCTTACACTCAAAGCTTTACTTCTTACAATCATCCTAAACACCTAGATCACATGGCACTCTAGTAACATGCTTCATTCTTAAGCAATTCTAGTCATATATCATCATAAAGGTTAAATATCAAGCATTACTAATCATGATCCATCATGTATATTTTAATCTAATTCAATTGATGTCTACATACTTCTACTTTCAATCAATTACTACACATATCATTAACCTTAGAGGATTATCTCTAAATCCTCAATTTCCCTTCTTAAGGCATAAACCCACATTACTTCAATTTCATCAATTAGACTAGGGTTAGGCATATAAAACATGTAATTTATTCATAAAAACGCGATTCACTACTAAATCAATCATAAATAAGAAATATACACTCAATTGGATTCATATTCAACTTAACCCACAATATTGGAAGGAACCCTAACTTGAATTGGGGATTTCATCTTCACCATTAGGGATTTTCTACCGGACTCTATGGATGAAAGAATTCATCGATGAATAAGCTATCATACCTTGATTATAAGGCCTTACAAAGCTTGCGACAATGGACTCTTGACCTAGCTTGATTCTCTTCTTCTACTTTCTAGAGAGAGAATATCTTGGAGGGAATTTGGGTTCTTTTTAATGGGTTTAGAATTATGATTTGGAATCACTAAATTAAGGGTCTAAAGTCTTTATGTAGTTGGTCTAAATTAGGGTAAAACGATGTCACTTAATAACTAATTAATTCCAGAAAGTTCCACTAAGACTGTTAACCGTGTAAACAAGCAGACTGCCTCACCCACGAGACCACGCCCACGGGCAATGGGTGGACCCACGGGTCGTGCTTCTCATCCATGGGTGGTGGTCTGCAGCTTCTCATTTGGGACCCTAACCTACGACCGCTCACCCACGGGGTGTGAATCCTCCTACGGGGCATGGGTCCCTTTGTGGGTCTACTCTTTTGGGGCAGTCAACTAGGGTTATCCTCAAGGACCCTTGGTTGGTTCTTGGGGAGTCATACCTTGACGTTCTACCCTGAAACCCTTCACTCTAAGTATGGGAAGCCATATCTATGACTCTAACTCTCACGTCAAGCTCTAGAACCCTCACATTAACCTCTAGTTTAGCCTACTAGTTTTTGGGTGTTATAGTATAAAACCCTTAGAGGCCCTACACAAGCCACTTAGCATACATTATACAAGAAAATAGAAAATAAAGAGGTTGTAAAATATATTTTTTAAAACATAATAGTTTATAAGATGTAACAGAAGTCTAACATAGTCTCCAAGTAACTTAGTACATCAAGAGTGATTGGGACGTAACCCGTTTATCACATACAAAACTGGAAATGTAAAGACAATATGAAATAAAGGTTGTAGCCTCGAAGCATGAGGACTCACCAATCTTCAATATCTAGTAGGTGAACTTTACCAATGGTGATGCAAAACTAGAGTGTTGAACCCTACATTTGTAACAATATAGGCAAAAGTATATGTTAGTACAAATGTGTACCAGGTATGATAGTAATGCATGGAGGTGTAAATATTCATGCTAAAAAGGACCTTTCATGTTATACAAAGACCAAGTTAAAACCATAAGAGAAGGTTAGAAAATATCATAATAAGGAGGGTGAAGTGAAAGTAAAACTCATCTTTGAAACACTTGGGAGTAACCTTAGTTCATCATTATACATGTTGTGGGACATTAGCCTTAACTGGTATAGAGACCATGTGAGCTATAACATGGAATCCGATGTTTACCCATACCAATAAAAGGTGCTATCACTTACCAAGGTAAGAACCATGAACTTCTAGCTTATGTTGATCCACTAGCTATCATTTATCTACACAACCTATGTTGGCACATAGTTTATGCGACACGGGTAATCACATCTTGTCCATCGGTACTAAGCTTAATTCCTATAGAATAGTCATTAATCAAATTCATCTTACCTTAAAGGGACATGGGTAATCACCTCTTGTCTTAACATTACAGGACATGGGTAATCGCCTCTTGACTCATCATTAGAATAGCTCCTTAACTTTGATTTATTTTAGGTGAGAAGACCTTTTAACCTTGGAATCATTTATGTGAGAAAAACTTTCACATTCATGTATTGAGTAATTATTTGAGAAATCCTTTCACAACAATGAACAATAATAACATCATGTATGTTTTACTCTCAAAGCAACATATTTCATCAATTCATTAGCATATATTTATAAAATTCCCTTTCATAGTTCAAAATGCACTTTCAATCATCATACACTAGAAAACATGGGTTAAGCATGGGTTCATGGGAATTCATCATTAAAACATGGAATTATCTCAATTAATGCATAATAGATCATAAAACAATCAATTGAATCAACATTCAAAGGAACCCATTACATAGAAGAAAATCCTAACTTCAATTGGGAATTTCTAACTACAAAATTAGGGAATTTAAGAACTCTACGGAGGAAAGGGATCCATAAATGAAGACTATCATACATTATAATTCAAAGCCCACAAGAAATGGTAAATCGAAGACTTGATCTTGAAACCCTAAGTTGACTCCTTCTTCTTCTTCTACAAAGACAAATATATGGGGGAGGATGAACGTGTTCTTCTTTTGGGAAATTGAGAGAGTGTCTTGAGTTTTGGTGATTTTGGGGGTAAAAACCATTATATAGGGATTTCAGTAAAATGATAGGGTATTGAATTAAAATAATTAGGAAAATACCTAAAAGCCCCTAACTTAAAAGCTGACAGACACACTTGACGGTGGCCTTCACGGCCCGTCATAGGCACCACAGACCTCTAGCCGTCTATGGTCCTTGGGGAGTGGCTAGAGGAGAATACCCCTACTAACGACCACCTGGCGACCTGCTTGATGACCTGTCAACCTCTCCATGGGCCTTTTCGGCCTCCGTGAGGGGGACGTCTGAACAACAAATCCTGGGGACTTACCACGATCTATCTCATGGACCGTGGTCCCCATTACAGCCCGTTTGGGGTTCCGTATAGGGTTCCATGGTCTATTTTGGGCTTGTCAGTTTCCCACTTGACTCATTTCTTGATTTTGAGGTGTTAAAATATCTCCCCCTTTGGAACATTCATCCTCGAATGAGATTCAAAACATCATAAGGAAGGTAGGAACTCAAACCTAACAACCCAACATGCATGCAATCACAAAAGGGCACATATCCGAGAAGGAAACATCAACTCAAAAAGCCTGTTCAAAACATCAATTTATATGGTCTAGATGAAACTCATACTCAAAGGCACATAAACATGAAGAAATCAATCAACTAACTCATTTTCTCAAAAATCTAGCTTTTTTCATGAACATGCATAAATGAGGATATCATGGGAATATTTAAGACACATGACACCAAATGAGTAAACCATAAAGAACTAAATACCTCAAGCTAGAGTAGGGACGGAGGGAAAATGATGAGGATAACGGGAAATCATATTGGTCTCGGGCCCCCAAGTAGTACCCTCAACTAATTGATTCCTCCAAAGAACTTTCACCGAAGCAATTTCTTTATTTGTCAACTTTTGAACTTGCCGGTCTAAGATCTCAACTGGAACTTCTTTATAAGAAAGTGTACCCTTTATGCCAAGACTCTCCAATGGAACTATAGATGTCGGATAACCAACACATTCTTTAACAAAGAGCCATGGAAAACAGGATGCACCGATGCAAAGTCATTAGGCAAATCAAGTTCATAAGCAACTTTGCCAATACACCTCAAGATCTGATCTGGGCTCACGTAACCGGGACTAAGCTTCCCTTTCTTCCCAAACCTAATCACACCCTTCATGGGTGAAATTTTTGAAGTACATCCAATATTTAACATAAAACTCAAAATCTCTTCTTCAAAAATTGGCATAGGACTTTTGTGATTTTGAGTCATTTTCAACCTTTCTCTAATAAGACGAACTTTCTCCATAGCCTTATGCACCAACTCAAGGCCTAACAATGCAACTTCTCCCACTTCAAACTAACCTATAGGAGATCTACACGTCCTACCATATTGAGCCTCAAAGGGTGTCATTCCAATGCTTGAGTGGTAGCAATTGTTGTATGGAAACTCGATTAAAGGCAAATGATCATCCAAATTACACAAGATCTCAGCATATCTTCCAATGTTTGAACAGTACGCTCTTCTTTCCCATTGGGTTGTGGATGAAAGGTCGTATTGAGCTTAACACAAGTATTAAGACCCTTTTGGAAAGGTTTCCAAAACTAAGAAAAGAATTGGGTACCACGATCAGAGATAATGGATAAGGGCACTCCATGCAACCTCACCATTTCTCTCAATTACAACTTAGCATAGCCTGCACCTGAATAAGAAACTTTGACGGGAATAAAATTAGCCGATTTCATCATAAGATCTACTATTACCCAATTCGAATGGTGTTGTCATCGGGTGCGAGGTAAACCAACTCTAAAGTTTATATTCAAATCTTCCCTCTTTTAATTAGGAATACTTATATCTTGAGATTAACGTCCCTACTTTGGATGCTCAACTCTTACTTGTTGACAATTAGGACACTTAGCCACAAATTTCGCATTATCCTTCTTCATCCCATTCCACCAATAGACCTCCCAAAAATCATAGTACATCTTGGTTGCTCCTGGGTGAACGGAAACTATGGGCTTCTAACAAGATATGATCTGTCAAGTCCTCTATATTGGGAACACACAAACAACCTTGATAATGAAGCACACCATATTCCCCTTAGGAGAAAGCCTCTACGGACGTTTTTAAGCACCGCTTCCTTCAATTCATCTAGAGTTGGATCAAGACCTTGACTGGCTTTCACATTTTCCACAAAATAGGATTCTAAACTATTGTGAACCATAAAACCACCTTTGGTAGAATCGAATAAGTGAAAACCCAATCAGGAAAATCTATGAACATATTGAACCAAATCCGTCTTATGGTCTTCAATCTAAACAACACTACCCATTGATAATCGACTAAGGGAATCTGCCACCACATTTGCTTTACCAAAGTGATAGAGAACACTCATGTCATAGTCCATTAATAACTCAAGCCACCTTCTTTGGCGAAGACTTAGATCTTTCTGTTTCAGCACATATTGCAAACTCTTGTGGTCATAAAAGACATCTACATGAACACCATACAAATAATGCCTCCAACTTTTAAGAGAAAACACAACTGCCACTAGTTCAAGGTCATGGTTAAGTAATTCATTTCAAGAATCTTAAGTTGCCTAGAAGCATAGGCAATGACTTTCCCATTTTGCACAAGGAAACACCCTACGCCAATTCTTGAAGCAACACAATAAACAACAAACCCATCAGTTCCTTTTGTTAATGTCAACACTGAAGCGGATGTAAGTCTATCTTTCAATTCTTGGAAACTCTCTCCGCATACTTCTGACCATATGAACTTAGACTTCTTTTGGGTCAATGTAGTTAATGGAGAAGAAATCAAAGAAAAACCTTCCACAAACATTCTAGAGTAACCAGTTAAACAGAAGAAACTTCTAATATTCGTAGGGGGATAGAGGTCTAGGCCAACTCTTAACCGCATTTATCTTCTTAGGATCTACCTCAATACCCTTACCAAAAAAATATGACCAAGAAAAGCTATGGACCTTAACCAAAACTCACAGTTGCTAGACTTTGCAAAGAGTTGTTGGTCCTTGAGAACTTGCAACACAATGGTCAAATGATCGGTATGCTCGTCTTCACTCATCAAATAGATCATATGTCATCAATGAACATGATCAAGAACATATAAAGGTATTGTTTAAACACAATATTCATCAAATCCATAAATACCGCATAAGCATTTAGTCCAACCAAACGACATTACAAAATACTCATAATGACCATATCGAGTTCGAAAATCCATTTTTAGAATGTCATCTTCCTTCACCCTCAATTGGTGATAACCCAACCGGAAGTCAATCTTAGAGACGTAACTAGCTCCTTTAATTTGGTAAAACAAATCATCTATCCATGGAAACAAATATTTGTTCAATTGCTGGTAGTTAATACACACATGAAATGAACCATCTTTCTTCCGAACAAATAAAACTGGAGCACCTTATGGCGATATACTCTATCAAATAAAACCTTAATCCAAAAAATCTTTCAAATGCCTCATTAATTCCATATGTTCTATCAGCGCCATACAATAAGAAAGAATAGAGATATGTTGTGTATCTGGAGCAGGTCAGTACCTAAGTCTATTTCCCTCTTGGGAAGAATGTCAGGTAGATAATCTAGAAACACTTCTGGAAACTCATTTTCATAAAATTCCCTTTAATAGTTCAAAACCCACTTTCAATCATCGTAGTCTAGAAAACTTGGGTTAAGCATGGGTTCATGAGAATTCGTCTGAAAACATGGAATTATCTCAATTCATGCAGTATTTCATTAAACAATCAATTTAATCAACATTGAAAGGAACCCATGACATAGAAAAAATCACTAAATTCAATTGGGAATTTGTAGCTTCAAAACTGGATAATTTAGGAACTCTGTGGAGGAAAGAGATGTATAGATGAAGAGTATCATACCTTAGAGTTCAACGCCCACAAACAATTGTGAATTAGAGACTTGATCTTGAAACCCTAGGTTGACTCCATCTTCTTATAGAGAGAGAACTATTTGGGGGAGGATGAACTTGTTCTTCTTTTGGGTAATTGAGAGAATCACTTCAGTTTTGGTTATTTTGGGGGTAAAAACATTTATATAGGGCTTTGGGTAAAGGTTAAAACGACATGGTATTGAATTAAAGTAATTAGGAAAAGACCCAAAAGCTCATGACTTAAAAGTTGATGGACACACTTGATAGTGTCCTTCACGGCCCTTCATAGGCACCACAGACCATCTAGCCATTCGTGGTCGTTGACCAGTGGCTAGGGGAGAAGGGCCCCTATTGACGACCACCTGACAACCTGGTTGACGGACGGTCAACCTCACCTTGAGCAGGCTAGGCCTCCGTGGGAGGGACGCCTACACAACAGGTCTTGGGGATTTACCACGAGCCATCTCACTAACTGTGGTCCGCTTCACGGCCTGTCTGGGCTCGATGGAGGGTTCCATATTCCATTTTCAACTTGTGTGTTTCCCACTTTACCCCTTTCTAGCCTTTCTTTATTATGAGGTGTTACACCAATCCATACCAAGAGTAACATCGAAACCTAACATATCAAGCTCTACAAGATTAACACGAGTGACTCTAAGGGAGATGTGACAACTTCTATAGAGTCTTTTAGGCATAATAGATTCACTAATGGGAGTAGAGATGGGAAAAAGGTCTATAAACACATCCAAAAGAACATCAAACCTCATAGCCACACATGGCGTCACGAAAGACAAGGTAGAACCGGGATCAAGTAAAGCATAAACATCAAGATGAAAGACATTCAACATATTGTTAACCACATCACGAGAGCCATCTTGCTCATGATGAGTTTGAAGTGCATGGAATTGGTTTTTCTTTGGAGCACTTTAACCCGAACCACAAGGCGGAGCTTGTCTACCTTCTCTTCCCTTAGCCATAAGTGATGGAAAATTCCTTATCTTGTAACCAATATTACCTCAACCAAAACAACCATTTGTACTAGCTAATAATTTACCCTCATGTTTCCTTCCACATCTAGCACAACTAGTCAATGTAGATTCATCACCATTTCTTCCTTAAAGCTATGGGTTTCGCACCTATCCTTTTTTAAATTAGGGGACGAAGCATTGAAGGAACTTTGACCAGAAAACATTTGTCGGAACTTAAAACGGTCATGTCCATCAGACCTTGAATGTGAAAAGTCACCATCACCGATCTTTTCCCACTTCTCCTCCCTAGACATTTCCTTAAGTTTTTCCTCTTCAATTTGTTGAGAATATATCATGAGATGAGAAATGTCCATTTTCTTAATGAGAATACTGGTACGACATTCCTTAACCACCAGTTCGGGCACACCCGAAACAAACTTCCTCATCCTTGCCTTAAAGTCGGCAACCATAGTAGAAGTTATACTTAGACAATTGTGTGAACTTCAACGCATACTCATTTACACTCACATATCCTTGATGAAGGTTAATGAATTCATGTACCTATGTCTCTCTCATCTAAAGGGGAAAGAACCTATCAAGGAAAGCAGCCGTAAACTTTTCCCAATCAAGAGGACCTGCATCAACCGCCCTCTGTTCCTTCCATTGGCTGACCCAAACTTGAGCAATACCCTTAAGTTGGTAAGCGGCCAATTCCATCTTTTCCACTAGCATTACTCCCATGATCATCAATACCTTGTATACCTCATCAATGAACTCTTGAGGATCTTCCTCAACCGTAGAACTATGAAACTCTAGGGGATATATCCTAGTGATGTCTCTCACTCTAGTTTCGTCGTACCCAAATTTGGGTTCACAGGGACCACAACCTTCCTATTATCTTGGGACGTCATGCTTGAGACAATGATTGATTAGCATCCCTAAACTCCGCATTAATCGCTTTCTTAACAAAAGGGTCAGCCAGAAGTTTTGGAGCTTCTCGTTCCACATTCTCATTCAAATTCCTCTAACATATGTTGTTCCAGAGGCCATATCCTGAAAAGCATCGAATAAGTATTACGAGAGAGATGTATAGAGTTACACTCTATCGTACGACTTTAGAATGATAAAAAAGGAATTTACTAATATCTCATAGCCTCTTATTCATAAATGTGGCACCATTCAAACTCATGATCAAGACTCTACTCAACGTGGCTTATGAGACATCCTAAGAGCTTTCTAAACCTTGTGCTCTCTGATTTTAACGTTTCAAGCACACTTCTTCCAATTCTAAGTGTGAACGATCATAAATCAGTATAAAACCCAACTAAATGAGCTGGGGTCAATCCTACAGGAAGCGGTACATATTTTAAATTGAATTAAGAAGTATGAATGCGGTCTGATCATCCATAAGAATAAACATTACCGGAAAAAGACATAATCAAGTAAAAGGGTTGACCCGAATGTCAAATTGAGGGATTTTGGTTTGAAATTATCAACTACAAATAGTCACAAACGATGCTAAGCAACAATAAGGAGATAGATTCTCGGGATGTGTTTGATAATACGCAAATATAGACATATGGGTAATTATAACAATTAGTAAATAGCTAGATATTAGTGAGTAGGCTATACTATAAGGGAAGTAATTTTCTCTCGAATAATTACTCCGAATCAGGTGATTTCTTTCGAACATAAACAAGCATGCAAATTAACAGCTGCCCATACCTTAATCAATTCACTCTCTAGAGCTAAATGTGTGGGATTGGGCTTAGGATTTACTCTCTCGAGCTAAATCCAGCTCAACCCAATACACACAAATCATCAATCAATAATCTTAGTTCTAAAACCTCTCTCGAGCAAGCCAAGAACACAAACATAGAACTGCATTTGCAACTACAATTCCTAAATTAAACCACAATTAATTATTACACTCACTTTACTAACAATTAGCAATACGCATAAACTAAATCAGCCTATAATCACATGATCACACCCCAAGAATTGGAGTTTTAGTCAAACATCTTAAAGGGTAAAAACCGTTACCAAATCGATTAGCCATGAACTGAGTAAGAGGAATTCAAGCTTTACAATGCTCCTATTGGAAGAAAATTCGAGACCCACTTTTGAAATCTCCAAGTTGAGTCTCAAAACCTTCAAGTCTCCTTAGGAACTTCAAAGAAAACACTTATAGACTAAAAATAAAAAGTGAATAATAGATGTCCAAATATTCAATACTAAATTCCATGTTCAAAATATAATATATAGTCGCCGAAAATAAGCCACGAAGGGCTAGTCGGCGGAGTAAATCAGGCTTGCCAAACCACTCGGTGAGCCACCTTTTGACCTCTTCCATCACCTTTTCGCCTTGGGAATCAGTAACCTCAAGGTCTGTAATTTTGGGCAATCTATCCTGGCTTCACGTAGCTACTCAGCGATCCGCCGACTGCTCCTTTTCATCACCGACATGGTTCTTTTCTTCAGGGCTTGGCACACTGGAACTTTAGGCGGTCAGATGAGACACTCGGCGACACGCCGAATGCTCTTGGTGATCCTCATGCTCGCCGTTCCTTCATTTCTTCTGCTTGTTTTGTTTCTTTTTGCATGTTACTGTCCTTGCTTTGTTCTTCAATCCATATACCTGGAAATCAAGGATTTAACATCAGGTATTGTCACAAATTAAGCTTTTGAGGATACTAAATCTATAAAACAACGCCCTAAATGAGTCCAAATGCAGGACTCATCAACACCCCAACATAAACGTTTGCTTGTCCTCAAGTAAAACTCAATTTTAGGAGTTCAAAAAGGATGTCTCAAACAATGCTGCATAAAACTCAACATGAATGCACACAACAAGACTCAACTTACTCATGCAAGGATCAATTGTTCACACAAAGATTCAAGTTGTGACTTACCATTATCAAAGATGCTCAAGTTCACAATACTTGCTTCAAATGCAAGTTCAAACTCAACAAAGGTACTCAAATGCCCTCAAAACAAAGATGATTCCATATTCACACACAATTCTTCAACAATATATAATTCCGAAATCACATACAACTCTAACATTCACAAAGATGAGCACATGCATCACTTCACCCATAGGTTTGCCTTTATTTTCCAATCAACACTCGTTTCAGCTCACTCAAGATCACAAATGTCTTTTCAAGGTTTGTAACGGGGCTGAGTGTAAAGGTATGGTCATTTAGGCTCAGTGGCTGCTACCCTTATGAAGTGTGTCCTGAACATCACTTCCTTCTTTTTCTCCAACATTATAGTTGTGCTCATAATTCATCACATTATTCAATTTCAAATGTATTACCGGATACCCCATTTCTTTTGCAATTTCACTACTTTTGCATTTTTTTTCTTCGCTTCTTTTCTCTTTTCTTTTTTTTTTTTTTTTATATGGAGGAGTTCCATTTTTTTTAACACCATTCTCAAAGGGGAATTTCTGACACTTCTTGATTTTCCTTCTCTTTTCACCACACCGCCTAAGTTGGCTATGCAAACAAACCACACTTCGTGAGGATTAAAGGTGAATGGATAAAGAGGGGTCACAATTATTCAAGTTTCTTCCAAGAAAAGGGGTAAGGTTCAAGGGTGTTCAAGCAAGGTTCACACATCTCACAAGGTTGGCCACAAAAGAGTTATATTGTCAAATTGTTTCACTCTTAAATATTGTTGGCTAAGATCATTTCAAGTGCTTGCATCACTTAGTCAACCTGATCAACTTGGTAAATTCTAGGTGTCATCACACAAGGCATTGGCACCAATATCAAACGAGACTCCACACTTTTCCTAGTGTGCAATGTTCATTACAAGAGACTCATTTGATAACCGGCTATTTACAACGAGATGCAAAAAGTCCACACATTGTATATGCAACTTCATTAGGCCTCATTGTAGTCGTACATTCATTTGGCTCAATTAAGAGCACTATTTAAGTCATCAGTATTGATCATCACCGATACTTAAATTAGCACAAGAACAACCACAATCAAACACACAAGAGGTGGCAAAAAAATTTCAAAATTGGTCATAAACCATTTCCATTCAAAAACAAGGAGCTACAAGCTCAAATATCCATAAGATAGAATCAAAACACAGTTTAAAACAAAAAAACCCAATATATATACACGAAATGTAATCACAAGAGGTAGGTATAGAAATACCTCACCCCCACACACAAAAGAAAAGCAGTGAGACCTCTCTCAATAATCTCAGGGACTGTAGCCTTTAGTCGGGAGGCACGCATATAATCAGAATGGGCAAGATGTCCCATCTATAGTATCGCAGCCTGGGTGAGTAGAGTTTGGGATATAGCAGTACTAACATTAGACCTAGGAGGTAGGGGAGAGGCAGAAGAACTCGGAGTCATAAAAGGGGCAGTACTAGAGATACTTGACAGCCTAGAGGATAGAGTAGGCAATACTTCCTCTGCAGGTAGTGTCTCAGTGTCAACGGCCAGGGATGTATCAATCGGGGCTGCCTTCTTCTTCTCAGCCTCATAATTCAAATACTAGGCCTTAATGCGCCAGATGTCCGTAAAGGAGGTGGGAACCACTTCCACGTCCTTCTTCTCATCACATGGCACACAGGCTTGTCTTCACAATTCAGTGATCAACACCGAGAATATGAGGGATGTCTGGCGCTGCCTGGCTCTCATGGCCATATTTTGTGCAGTTATCATGCCTAAATTGATGCGCTTCCATGCAATGATGGATCCAAGATAAGCCGCCTTTGTGTGGCGAGATAGACTCATTCTGGGACGACATAATTGTGCTACTGATGAAGCCAAACCAGTACCTCGCTGCTACATTTACATCTTTCTCTCAATTTGCATTTTAGCCTCGATCTACCTAGGAGTACCATAAGGTAAAAGAGGATCCAACCATCCTTTGAAAGTCTCCAAGGATTTTGTCTTGATCATGTACTAGTAGTCATCCGCAATATTGCCAGTGCATTGCAACACAATGTTTATGTCATTACTGTCGCACTTCACCTTTTCCCCCTGAGAACTATATAGTGTACTGGCTTGAAGGTGGCAACCTTCTTCTTCCCCTGTGGCACCAGGGCTCCATAGGCAGTGTAAAACTCCTGGACCCAACCAGGAATAGAAGAACCCCAGGGTTTTATGAAGATCTCAAACTTGCGGGCTTTTATGGTATGCCAAATTTCTGGATACTGGTCTATCAAGCCACCTACAGATAACCTCTTCTCATCAAGGTTAGTCCTCAGTCCCTCAGCCTTGAATCTTTTGACTGACCGGGAAGGAGCACCATGTGCAGGTGATACTGGGACCATAGCCTGATCTTGAACTGGAGGACTAGGGGTCTCAGGGACCCTGATCCTACACGGATCATCAATCCTCTTTGAGCACAGCTCAGCTCTCCGGGCCAATAGCAGCTGATCATCCTCATGCTCAGATATAGCAGCCTGAAGGTCATGGTGTTCCCCTTCGCTTTCAGAGGTGGTGAGGTGAGTCACATAGACTCCCTCATTGTCGGAGCTAACCTCTGATGATGTAGTTGCGGGTTCATTGCGCTTTCCTTTGGCATTCCCACCTGTGGTAGGAAGTTTAGCCGCATTTGCTTTAGATACAACTGCATCCTCTTTTATTATGATTCCCTTTGCCCTCTTGCGGGGCGATATCTCGTCTGGGTACCTTGCCTCTAGCCATATCTGCAAAACACATCAAAAGGAATTAGAAAAATTTCAAGAAAAGTTGTAGAAATCATGTTGCGGAAAGACTCGCCGAATCATTTGGTGAGTCGCCGAGTAACTTTGGCGAGCCAGGTCGGGCTTGCCGAAAGGACTGGCTTTAAAATTATCCAAAAAAATGACTAGTCCGCGATGCACAGGGTACTTTGGCGAATCACCAACATCACTCGGCTAGGTCAAACTAGCCCGTCGAATTATACAGCATGTTTTTAGGGGTTAGGGGCGTAAAAAGGGCGATCAAGGGACCTTTCGGTGAGTCGCTAGGTGAACTCAGCGCGCTAAGGCTTCCCGCCGAAAGTTATAGACTCTAACTCAGCCAAATCACGAAATTAAAGGCGATCAAGGAGGATGTTGGTGAACCGCCGAATGGTTTGGCGAGCTCCACTCAGCTCGCCGAATTTCCCAACTTGCCAAATTTCAACCCCAAATTTCAAATTCAAGTCCGCAGCCCGCGAAATCAAAATCAAAGCATACACTCATGCAATTAAGGTCAGAACAATTCGACCCATGCCACCGAGGTACTTAGAAATCCCCTAGTTTGGCCAAAATTGGCCATTTGATGACTTTTGCCCTTAAGAATGACGTCAAACGCTCCATTATTGGGCAGAGTACGTCATTTAAATGGGGGTTACTCAGACTTAAACTTACTAGACCCAACAAATATTTACCGCAACCCAGTATTTTTGGATCAATTTTAAAGCACAAAACTCAGGAAATCAATAATTTAAGCAAGCAGGCACAATTTTGAAACATACAATAGGCACAACAACAAATCGAATATGATTCAACACAGGCCCAGCACACATCAAGAGAGAATTATCAAATGCATTCGAGTTTGACTACTAATCTAAAGTTTGGGGTTCGGAAAACAAAACTGTAATGCCAAATGAGGAATTTGAAATGCTAAGCGGCAATGAAATCAAAATACAAACACGAGATCAAGAGCAAAAATTAGCAAAATAGCAAAAGTATAGGAAATATAAAGTGTGAGTGTGAGTGTATGGGGTTAAAAATGAGAGAATATGAATGATTTTGAAATTTAAAACCTTTTGTCTTTTAAAACCTTTCATTCGTGGTCCTTTTGCCGGTATTGTCGACCATGCCGAACTACTCGACGATTCTCTGAGTGGTGACTTACCTCGCCGAGTTTTACATGACCTTCAGTTAATTTAGGGGTCCAAACGGTGGACTAAATCGAGCTCGCTGACCTGTTCGGTGAGTGGCCGATTTATCCATAGGTCCGCCGAGTTTCATAGACTCCCACGTGCTATTTTTGTGAGTCCAACGATGGTCCAAGTCGTGCTCGCTGACCTACTCGGCGAGTCGCCGACTGGACTCTTGGCTCGCCAACCTGTATATTTTCAAAGAAAATCCACTCTTCAACCTGCACAATCAACAACCGTTATTCAAAAGTAAACACAAAGCATTTAAAACTTGGGTTTCCTCTCAAGAAGCGCCTTAGTGAACATCGTGGCACGACGCAAATACCTATTCAAGCTTCATTCTTGGGGTTTGCCATAGTATCACTAGGCAAGTCCCCTTGTTGTCTTAGGTACCACTTACATGCCTCTCCCATTAGGGAAAATGGGAACAACCTCGGTCGGACCGATTCTTGAGATATGTTCCTAAAGGAGAATAGTCCACAAACATCAACATAATTCCTTATATGCTTATGGGGATCCTCATGAGCCAGCCCACCAAACAAATCATTCAATTGTAAGAGTTGCAACTTGGTGCTTGTAATGTGAAACACAACATTTCCTTCAACCAGAGGTAAACGAATGGCACCAACACCACCCATCTGATTAGGGTCATTGACATTCGGGTTATTGACATCATTATGTTTCGCGATGTTATCTTGGTGGCCCACTTAGGTACCATTACTTTTGTTGACACTCATTTCCTTATCTATTTTAAAACAAGCAACACAAAACCAAAATTAAAAGTAAGTAGATTCAACTACGGCTAAAAAGAACACAATTCAACTTCACCAAAAGAATTTCAAACAACACCACTCCCCGGCAGCGGCGCCATTTTGATTTTAACGTTTCAAGCACACTTATTCCAATTCTAAGTGTCAACGATCGTAAATCAGTATAAAACCCAACTAAATGAGTTGGGGTCAAATCCCACAGGGAGCGGTACGTTTTTTAAATTCAATTAAGAAGTGTGAATGAGGAATAATCAGCAATAGGAATAAACATTATTGGAAAAAGACATAATCAAGTAAAAGGGTTGACACGAATGTCAAATGGGGGGGATTTTGGTTTGAAATTATGAAATACAAATAGTGACAAACGATGCTAAACAACAATAAGGAGATAGATTCTAGGGATGTGACAGATTATAGGAAAATATAGACATATGGGTAATTGCAAGTATTAGTAAATAGCTAGATATTAGTGAGTCAGCTAGACTATAAGGGAGGTAATTTTATCTCGAACAATTACTACGAATCAGGTGATTTTCTTTGAACATCAACAAGCATTCAAATTAAGAGCAGCCAACACCTTAATCCATTCAATCTATCGAGCTAAATGAGTGGGATTAGGTTTAGGATTTACTCTCTCAAGCTAAACCCACCTCAACCCAATACCCACAAATCATCAATCAATAATCTTAGTTCTAAAACCTCTCTCTTGAGCAAGCCAAGAACAAAACATAAAACTGCATTTGCAACTACAATTCTTAAATTAAACCACAATGAATGATGAAACTCACTTTTAAATAGCATTTAATCTAACAATTAACAATACCCATAAACTTAATCACCCTATAATCACATGATCACACTCCAAGAATTGGTGGTTTAGCCGAATATCATAAGAATATAAAAACCGTTACCAAATAGATTAGCCATCAACTGGTTAAGTGGAATTCAAGCTTTACAATGCTACAATTCGAAGAAAATTCGAGACCCACTTGTGAAATCTCCAAGTTGAGTCTCAAAACCTTCAAGTCTCCTTAGGAACTTCATAGAAAAACACTTCTAGACTAAAAATCAAAAAGTCAATAATAGATGTCCAAAAATTCGATACTAAATTCCATGTTCAAAATATAATTAAGATTCGCTGAAAATAAGCCACGAAGGGCCAGTAGGAAAAGTTAGTCAGACTCACCGAACCACTCGGGCGAGCCGCCCTTTGACATCTTTCATCGCCTTTTCACCTTTGCATTCAGCATCCTCAAGGTCTGTAACTTTGGGCAATCTATCTTGGTTTCGCGAAACTACTCGGCGATCCGCCAACTGCCTTTTTTCATCACCGACTTGGTTCTTTCCTTCAGTGCTTGGAACATTGGATCTTTGGCGGTCAAATAAGCCACTCGGCGATACGCCGAGTGCTCTTGGCAATCCACAGGGTCACCCTTCTTCATTTCTTCAGCTTGTTTTGTTCCTTTTTGCCTGTTAGTGTCCTTGCTTTGTTCCTCAACCCATATACCTGAAAATCAAGGATTTAACATCAGTTATTGACACAAATTAAGCATTTAAGGATAGTAAAGCTATAAAAACAAAGCCCTAAATGAGTCCAAATCCAGGACTCATCACTCTCAATACCAAGTTTCTCACAACCCAAAGCACACCCTAGATGTGACATAGCGTACAATACATCGAGATGCCCTACACAAGCCAATTAGCATACATTATACACGATAACAAAAGTAAACAATTTAAAAGTTAGATTTTCATACAAAAGAATTTGACAAAATCAGAAATCTAAATAAAAACCTCAAATCCATCATTTACATCATAAGGGACGTGATTCAAACGTAACTCATACATAACATACAAAGTCTAAAAAAAGAAGTAACATAAAAGTTATAAAAGAATCTTGGCCCTCGGATCATGGGGACTCACCAATCTTCAAAAGCTCAAATGAATCAACTAGCCACGAGTATGGGGAATTGGAGCGTCGAAACTTTCATTAGTGAAACAATGTAGGCACAAATATGCATTAGTACATGAAATGTACCAAGTATGCTAGAAATGTATAAGAGTTATGAAATCATGCTAAAAGGACTTTATATGAAATGTAATGACTAAGCTAAACCATAAAATAACAAGTTAGCAAAATAAGTCATAATCATGGACAATGCACGTTTTTCATGTTATAAAACCCTTGTGAGATACTTTAGAAAGTAACCTTAGTTCCTTCTTGTGGGAAGTTTACCTTTAACCTACATAGACTATGTGAGCTATAACATGGAATCCAGTGTCTATCCCACACTAAAAAGAGATGTTCCTACTTGTCAGGGTAAGAACCATAAACATGAGCTAAAGTGGATCCACTAGCTAATGTCTATCTAAGACAAACCTATGGTTGCACATAACTTGTGGGATACAAAGATTTCTACTAGAAACCCAGCCTCAACTATGGGAGATATTCCATCTAAATATCCTCTTGGTGCTAAGTATAAATCCCACGGAATAATAATTAATCATAATTCATTGCATCATCCATGAAAAGAATCAATTAAGCAACCAATACAGGATAAAGTTCATTTAGAGTAGCTCTTTAATCTTGATACAACTTAGGTGAGAAAACCATTCAACCTTATGAATCATTTTATGAGAAAAGCCTTTCTGAATCGTGTTTTGAGTAGTATGTGAGAAATACTTTCACAACA
Source organism: Solanum bukasovii (assembly GCA_029582585.1). Taxonomy (NCBI): domain Eukaryota; kingdom Viridiplantae; phylum Streptophyta; class Magnoliopsida; order Solanales; family Solanaceae; genus Solanum; species Solanum bukasovii. The sequence continues at coordinate 26,601 of JAJOOI010006107.1, read as the reverse complement.
ACAAAAACATCGATGTTTTACTGTAAAAGCAATGTTAATTAATTTATATAAATTTCATAAAGAAACATACATATCTTCATAAATTCATCTTTCATAGTTCTTAAGCTTCATCATATGATCATAGTCAAGAAATCATGGATCATGCATGGGTTCATGTGAATTCTACTTAAACCATATAATTACTTCAATTCATGCATAAAAAGATAGAAAACAATTAAATAGATTATAATTGTAAAGAAAATATGAACATTAAATAAAACCCTAACTTTGATTGGAGAATCTAACTTGTGAAATTGGAGAATTTAGGAACCCTATGAAGGAAAGGATTCCATTGGTGAATAGTATCAAACCTTCGCAATCAATGCCCACAATCAATGGTGAATTGGATCTCTTCAAGACAAACCTTAGCTTTATCTTTCCTTAGTTCTTGAGATAAATTTGGGGGTGATCTGGGAGGGAATTTAGGAATTTTAGAAGAGTGATTTAGAATGGGTAATTTTTGGGCCTAGAAGACTTATTATATAGAGCTTAGGATTAGGATAAAAAAAAACTAAAAAGCCCTAAAAATATTTGTCAACCCTTATCTATGGTTTGGACCTATGGTTTGTAGATTCTTCTACGGACCCTACTGCTCAACCATAAAAATGATTATAGACTCTTAATTGGCCATGTTTTAATGGATCCCATGTATGGCTCGTAAGTCTTCCTACTCACCGACATTCCAACCGTAGAAATCAACTTTAAACTTTAAAATCTCACAAAGTTTGAGCGTCACCTACGAGACCTATCTACGACTCATGCATGCAATGACGGGTCATCCTGGTGAACCATACAAAGGGTATTGGGACTTGCTTTGAAAATTTATTTTCCCACTTCCTAGGATTGCCATATACAGCTCGTACAAGCTTCTGCAGTCTATACATGGGAACTGTAGACTGCCTTTTCTAAATTTCAAGGTGTTAAACTCCCTTCCTATATTTCCTTCGAATTCATTTTCAGTTTGAGGTTTTTGTTCCTCGTATGTACTCTTGGATTCATGTGTTTCATCTATTCTCATAATTCGATATGCATGCATGTTCATTAAATAAGTTTTAAACTTCATGTTTTAGCTAGGAGTCAGTCACTCCCTCAATTATATGTGTTTTTATTCATCTTATATTGTTAGATCTTTCCTTACTCTTTTCAATCATGTTTGAATATAATTCGAGGACGAATATTCCCAAGAAGGAGATATTATAACCCCTAAGAAGTGCATGTTTAGTTGATGTTAAAAAGTAGTAGAAAATAGTTAAAGTTTGCTCAGTTTTTGCATGTATGAGACCCATGTACGGGTTGTAGATGAGATTTGGACTCGTGAAACCCAGTCGTGGTTGAGAATTAGAAATTTAGAAATTTGGTTATTGACTAGGAGTTGTTTTTATGATTTGTAGCTCAATGAATAGTTTGTAGAATGGCTCATAGAGTGGAGTTGAAAATCTTCCGAAGATATCAAGCCTCAAGCCTACTTGTACAAGCCAACATTACGGCTCGTAGTTTTCAATACAGGTCATGGTTTGGTCACATGGACATCATCTTAAGAGACTTGTGATTTCAGTACTTTTCTTCTACGGTTGGATCGTACAAGCCATAAAAGATTATTTGGGCCGTACATTATTTTGGTGGTTCCAGCAGTGAACTCTAAAAATTTCCAAACTTTCATTCTACTATAAACTCTGTGGGTTGTCTAATCCAATATGAGTTATAGTTGATGGTTGATGTTCGACGTAATCAATTGACACTATTTCGGTTCAAGTGCCAAATGATCGTGTGTAGTGATATAACCCAACCAAGGGTTGGGGTCGTTCCCATAAGGAGTGGTTTTGATAATTAATAGAAAAATAAAATCAAGTTCTAATTACTCATAGCTATAATATACATTATCGAATATAAACATACTAAATCTAAGGGGTGACACATGCGTCAATTATCAATGGGGGTTTGTGTTAATTAACAACTAAAAAGAGAAAAAATATAAGGAAACTGGATATGGAGACTGGATTCTTGGGATGTGATAGGAATACAGGATAAACTAGACTATTGGGTAGATGCTTTTGATAGTAAATTGTTGAACATTTGTGACTAGGCCAGACTTTAGTGGGGGTAAATTCTCTCTCGAGCAACTTACCCCGAATCAACTCGGTTTCTCTCGAACATCGAGTTGCCGCATTAAACACAGCCTCCACCTTAGCACATTCACTCTGTCGAGCTGAATGTGTGGGAGAAGGACTAGGGTTCACTCTCTCGAGCTGAATCCATGTCAAGCCAATACCACCAGATACAATTTAGTAATCTTACTTTTACGACCTCTCTCTCGAGCAAGACAAAAATACTAAGATGAAATCATATTTGCAACTACAATCTCATTAAATTCATACACACCAACTAAATGAAATCACATTTAAACAACAAATAAACCATCAACAAGAAAGACCCAACAGATAATTTAAACCATAGTCATAAAATCACACCCAAGAATTGGGGTTTTAGCTAGACATGTAAAAGAGATAAAAATTTATACCAATATCAGTTTCCATCAACTGAGTATGAATAATTAAGTCTTCAAACACGTTAAGAATGAAGAATCTTCGAGACCCACGTCCAATTTCTTGGAGTTGAAACCCTTTGAATCTTCAAGGTCTTATAAACAAAGTCTCCAAAACCGTTTAAAACTTAAACTCTCTAAAAACTGTAAAAAATTTGAATAATAGAAGTGATACTAAGCTAGAAATTTAAAACATGTATTTATAGTGTTTGAAAACTAGTGATGCGAAGGACTATTCGGTGCAGTTAGTCGGGATCGCCGATAGACTCGGTGATCTTCCTTTTGGTCGATTTCATCGCCTTTCTACATTTGCCTTCAGCATTCTCGCATTTTGAGTCATTGGGCGATAGAAGTACTGCTTCGGGGAACTGCTCGGCGCCGCGCCGACTGCTCCTTTTCATCGCGGAATTGACCTTTTCCTTTAAGGCTCAGCACACTGGAACAAAAGGCGATCTCCATGCCGATCGACGACTCGCCAACAGGGCTCGACGATCTTCAGTCCTTCATTTCTTCGTTCTTTTCAGCCGCCTTGTTCTTTTTTGTCAAGTAGTGTCCATGCTTTGCCTCAAACTCCAAATACCTAAAACTTAAGAGTTTACATTAGTTATTGAGACAAAATATGCATTTGAGGACAAAATATGCATTTGTTCACTTATATAACACAAGGATGTACTTTAAGTTTAGGTCATACTTCAAGGATGATTTTAGCCAAAAACTCAAAATATAGCCCTATCAACACCACCAACTTAAACTTTTGCTTGTCCTCAAGTAAAAGTTAAGTTAAACAGTTCAAAAAGGATGTCTCGAACAGTGCTACACAAGACTCAATCATGAATGTACGCAACATGACTCAACTTACTCATGCAAGGATCAATTGTATACTCAAAGACTCAAGTTGTGACACACCATTATCAACGATTCTCAAGCTCACTATACTTGCTTCAAATGGAAGTTTGAGCTCAACAAAGGTATTCGAATGCCCTTACACAAAGAATGATTCCATATTCACACACAATGGTTTAATTAGTTAATTTTCTGGAATCAAATGCAACGCTCACTCTCACAAAGAAGAACACAATCCATGCTTTCACCCTTAGGTTTGCCCGTATTTTCCAATCAACAATTGTTTCATCTCACTCAAGATAAAAAAAAAGGTCTTTTCAAGGCTTGTAGTGGGATTGAGTGCCAAGGTATGGTCTTTTCAAGGCTGGTGCTTTCAACACTCCTTTTCCTCTTCTTTCATCATTTTCTTTAGTGCTCATATGTCATCCCATTATTCAATTCCATGGATTGTTTGTAACCGCCATTTCTTATGTACTTTATTGCACAACTTTTTCATTCTTTTTTCTCTTTTTTTTTGTATGAAGGGGTTCCATATTTTTTACACCATGGGTTAAAGGGGACTTTTCTTGCACTTCTTGACTTCCCTTCTCTTTTCACCACACCCCCAACTTAGTCTTTTGGCCTAACTTGGCTATTTGATCAACCACGAGGATTATAGGTAGCGGATAAAGAAAGTTCATGTTTTCATCAAGTTTCTTCCAAAGAAAGGTAAGGCTCAAAGGGTGCTCAAAAGAGGTTCGCACACTAACAAGGTAGGCCACAAAAGAGGTATATGTCAAATTGGCTCACACACTTCGAAGTTGCCTAAGATCATATCAAGAGATAGCCTTACTTAGTCGACCGGACCAACGGGGAAAATTCTAGGTGTTATCATGCATGGTTCACAGTAAGTCACACAAGGCATCGACACCAAAGTCAAACAAGGTTCCACATTTTCGCTTGTGTTCAACGTTCATTACAAGAGAATCAATTCGATAATTGGCTAGTCATAACGAGATGCAAATAGTTCACATATTGACTATGTAACTTCAATTGGTCTCATCGTAGAAGCACACTCATGTTCGTTCGATTATGAGCACTATTTGAGTCATCGATATTGATCGAAACTGAGACTCAAATTTATTAAAGAACTGCCACATTCAAGTACATACAAGAGTGGGCGAAAATTTTGGAGGGGTCAAAATCATTTGCAATTTAAAACAAAAGGAGCCACAAGCTCAAACATCCACAAGAAAATAGTATAAAACACAATTTTAAGCACAACGACCCAACTATATAAACAAATCATGAACATAATCAGCACACAAATGTGAGTCACGCCCCACCACAATTTAAAAACATTTGTCCTCAAATGTAAATAACAATATCCAAAAGTGAGAAGAAATAAAGACAGAAAGGGAGGTAAAGCATCATGTCTAAATAGTCGCTCCATCTATCTGGGCATCAGTGCCTAATGCCTCACCGTGAGCCTGGGCATCAGTACCCGAGGTCATCTCAGGAGGAGCAATAGTGCAAGCTTCACCAAGTTCTGTGGACTGTGAGTCTGCCAGAAAGACATGCACTGCCCTGTAGAATCCCCTAGCCCATGAAGGAATATTAGAGTTCAGGGTAATGGTTTTCCTAGAATAAGTGGGTCTCTTGCCCTTGCTTTTCCTAGTGGTTGTAGGTAATTTTGAAAAATTTCCTTTCGACGTAACTGCATCCTCCTTTATCGCAATCCCTTTGGACTTCTCTTGAGCTGGCGTTATTCTTTCAACAGCTTTTGATTTAGTCATGTCTGCAAAATCTCGAAGTGAAATTAGAGAAACTTAAACAAAAGCTCATCAGAACATTTTCAAACAGACTTGCCAAACCAGAGGGTGACTCGCCAAATTTCTTGGGTGAGCTAGATCGAGCTTGCCTAAAGGATTAGCTCCAAAATTGCAGCAAATAGGCAATGGGTAAACCACTCGGCGTGTCGCCGTTATCATTTGGCAAAAAAGGACAAGCTCGCCAAAAGTTCCATTGCACAAAGGCTAAGGGGTGCATATAGACAGCGAAAGAGAAGACTTTCGGCGTGTCACCGAATACTTTTTGTGACATCAAGTTTCTTTCCAAAAAATACAGAATCAATCATCAAATAAAGTCTGAAATCAAAAGCGAGATGGGGACATTAGGCGAACCGCCGATTGGTTCGGCGAGCTCGACCCAACTCGCCAAATGGCCCAACGTGCCTATTTTCAACCCAACTTATCGAATTTAACAATGCAACCCCCGAAAACAAAATCGAAGCATGCACTAGTACAGCTAAGGTAGGACCCATAACACCAAAACACAACCCCTCGAATTTTAATCCAGTTTAAGGCATGCAACTACGGGAACTCAACAGTCACGACTGATCGAGCAAGATTATCAAATTAAATCATGAATGTAAACAATGTAATCCTTTCAAGCAGGATTAGAACACTTCAACCAGATCAAGTTATTGCAAATGAGTATAAATTTTGAAAAAATAAACTTAAGGCATAGAAAACCAATCTTTTGTGTCGATAAAGAGAAGATTGAAACGCTAGGCGGCAATGTAATCCAATTTCGATCACAAATCAGCACTAAAAATACTTTTAAAATGTAAAAATATAGGAACTAGCGTGTGGGTGTGAGTTTGGAAAGATAAAAAGTGAGGGAAAGTGAATGAGGTTGAAACCTTTAAACCTGTGGTCGGCAAAACCGTCCAGTTTTCACCCATTCGGTGACATTAGTCGAGCTTGACAATCCTCTCGGCGATTCGCCGAGTGTTTATTTACCTCCTGTGAGTGTGGGGTCCCAACTGCGGTCTCCGTCGAGATTGCCGACATGGTCGGTGATTCGCCAATAATTTCCCTAGGCTCACCGAGTTTTACAGACACCAATTTGAAGATGTCTTGAGTCAAACGACAGATTAGGTCATGTTCGCCGACCTCTTCAGCGACTCACCGATTGGAACTGTTGCTCGCCACCCTGCACTTTTTTGAACACTTTTCACACTTTTAACATATATAAACAACACACCATTATTTTACCAAAACATAAATAGAAAGAAATAAGAGGTTTTGGGTTGCCTCCCAAACAGTGCCTTAGTTAACATCGCGGTACGACGCAAGTCCACCTTCAAGCCTCATTCTTAGGGTTAGCCATAGTATCACTAGGCAAACCCCCCTGTTGTCTCGGATTTATATGAGATGATATATGACCCATTTAGGTCTCCAACTGCTTTATCGACACTGAATAGGAGGTGACGGTCTGGAAAAGGGTTGACACATCTTCTTTCATTTCTTTCAAAATTTTGTCTAACCCTTCATCTTTGTTGATGATACGAGAGAGCATATCCTCAGACCTGCCACCTTCCGAATCCTTCGGCTTTTGGCGCTCATAGGGAGGCACATACCTGTCCTTCTCTCCATCCTTCCAGCTAGGATTTCGGTTGCGAACCTTCCAACCATCCTCTCTAGCCCAACCTTGGTTACCACCCTGCCTCAGGTAGTTTGAACAATAGCCATCACCTTGTATGGCTAGAAAATTTACCTCCGTATTATACAAGGCTCAAACTTCGTTTCCTCAGAATTTTCACACTCGACCCAAATGGCATTTACACCATGGGCACCAGCCCCCATGACATTTTTGGATAAAATGTCAAGCTGTGTCATGATCTTGTCCATGTTTTGGTCTCTCTCATGATATTTTTCCATTTACTCCTTAGATAGCTTGAATGTAAGAGGGGAGACCTGGAACACTGCATCTCCCTCGGCTGGAGGTAAGTGGATGACCCCAATACCTCCCATTAGATGGGGGTAATTAATTTTGCGCTCTTGGACATCGTTAAGATTTCTGATGTCATCTTGGTGGGCCACCTGGCTGTCGTTGCTGCCACTGACACGCATGCTTCCTTCTTTCAACACAAACAATCAAAACAAAACTAAAATTTAAGCAAGTAGACTATGACTAACAAAAACGAAAATCCTATTTAACTAAAAATTCTCAAATAACACCACTCCCTGGTAGCGGCGCCATTTTGATGTTCGACATAATCAACTGACACTATTTTGGTTCAAGTGCCAAACGATCGCGTGTAGTGATACAACCCAACCAAGGGTTGGGATCGTTCCCACAGGGAGTGGTTTTGAGAATTAATTGAAAAATAAAATCAAGTTCTAATTAGTCATAGCTATAAACATTATAGAATATAAACATACTAAATCTAAGGGGTGATGCAAGCGTAAATTATCAATGGGGGTTTGTGTTAATTAACAACTAAAAAGAGCAAATATATAAGGAAACTAGATATGGAGACTAGATTCTTGGGATGTGATAGGAATATGGGATAAACTAGACTATCGAGTACATGCTTTTGATAGTAAATTGTTGAACATTTGTGACTAACCTAGACTATAGTGGGGTAAATTCTCCCTGGAGCAACTTACCCCGAATCAACTCGGTTTCTCTCGAACACCAAGTTGCCGCATTAAGCACAACCACCACCTTAGCCCATTCACTTTCTCGAGCTGAATGTGTAGGAGAAGGACTAGGGTTCACTATATCAAGCTGAACCCATGTCGACCCAATACCACCGGCTATCAATTTAGTAGTCTTCGTTTTACGACCTCTCTCTCAAGTAAGCCAAAAACACTAAGATGAAATCGTATTTGCAACTACAATCCCATTAGGTTCATACCCAACTACTAAACAAAATCACATTTAAACAACAAATAAACCATCAACAAGCAATACCCAACAAATAATTTAACCCATATTCACAAAATCACACCCCAAGAATTGAGGTTTTAGATAGACATGTAAAAGAGATAAAAATTTATACCAATATCAGTTTCCATCAACTGGGTATGAAGAATTAAGTATTAAAACATGTCAAGAGTGAAGAATCTTCGAGACCCACGTCCAATTTCTTGGAGTTGAAACCCTTTGAATCTTCAAGGTCTTAGAACAAAGTCTCAAAAACCCTGTAAAACATAAACTCTCTAAAAACTATAAAAAGTTCGAATAATAGAAGTGATACTAAGCTATAAATTTAAAACAAGTATTTATAGTGTTTGAAAATTTGTGCTGCAGAGGACCATTCCGCGCAGTTAGTCGGGATCACCGATATACTCGGTGATCTGCCTTTTGGTCGATTTCATCGCCTTCCTGGTTTTTCCTTCAATATTCTCGCATTTTTAGGCATTGGGTGATAGAAGTACTTCTTCGCGGAATTCCTCGGTGACACGTCGACTGCGCCTTTTCATCACGGAATTGACCTTCTCCTTTGGTGCTCAGCACACTGGAACAAAAGGCGATCTCCAGGCCGATTAGCGACTCGCCAATAGGGCTCGGTGATATGCATTCCTTCACTTATTCGTTCTTTTCAGCCACCTTGTTCCTTTTTGCCAAGTATTGTCCATGCTTTGCCTCAAACTCTAAATACCTTAAACTTAAGGACTTACATTAGTTATTGAGACAAAATATGCATTTGAGGACACTAATTCCATTAAAATATAGCCCTAAATGAGTCCAATTTGTGGAGTCATCAATGGTTCGTGGTGTGTTCTTTAAAAAGTTGAAATTCCAGTAGTTGGGTTTTATGATTGGACAACACGGGCCATAGATGGACGTACGAACTGTAAATGGATTTGTAGAAGTTTTTCCGCAGTTATTTCTCAGGGGTATTTGGTCTTTTCTTACTCTTTTATTTACTACACTACACTGTTTTAGTCCAATTTTTAAGGATTTATCTGATCCCTAAGACCCCTAACTTCCCATTCCCTCTCATTAACTCAATCACTGTTTCTTCTTCTCCAAGTTTATCTCTCATGGCAAGAAAAAGGATTCCAAACCTCTGAATCTTCTTCTCCAATTTCACATTGGGTTTCTATCAAGGTTTGTGGAAACTTCAGTAATAGGTTCTCCTTAACCCATTGAATCTCAAAGAAACCTCATTTTCTCAAGTTATGTTTCATACCCAATTCTCGGGTTGTCGTGATTTCTTATGGGTTCATTTGAATTTCACTTTAGTGTTCATTAAAAATCTTATTATGCATCATATGATTGTAATACATTATTTTCAATGATATTTTAATGAACTCATGTCATCCAAGTATTGTATGATCAGGAATAAAGCTATTTCAATATGCATGCACTATGTTATGAAGAATTTCGTGAATCAAGGATGCTTTTGAATAAAGTACCTATAAGTTTATATGAAAATACGATGATTCCAGTTGAAGCATTCTTCATTATGAATGTATGTTATGATTTATATATTTCCATTAAAATGTATCTCAAGAGTATGTTATGTATCATGATTTTACGGATCTATTCTTATGGTCATCTAATTTTCCATGAAAGATTTTGCATTACTAGATTCTTAATATTTTTATGAGTATGATCATGCATATTTTTCATTGAAAGTAGTACTTAGCACTGAGTAGTACTAGTGGCGATTACTCAGGTTCCAAAACTACTTTCCTCATAGGTTTATGATGCCAAGTGCTCATTATGGATCTCTGTACTCATCATATTTAGTGGCACCCACGTCATCATACCTTTATACCCTGTAAAGGTATATTAGGCCATTTTTGTTTGGGGAAAAAACATCGAACTCCATGTGTAGCTCACATGGTTATATGGCGGTTAACAATATCTCCCCCATATGTTATGATTATAATTTTTAGACTAATGCATGACCTTGTAATATGTTTTCATAATTAAAATCATTTTTATGTCATGTCTACTTGGTCATTGCATTTTCATATTTTTCAGACTAATCATGTTATCATGCCATGTTTATTGTATTTTCCCATACGCAATAGATTCTGAGTACTGGTCTCACACATTTATATCTATATTGTCTTATATTATAAGTTATAACGCATATTTTTCTAGCCACACTCAGTACATGATCCTATCAGGCTAGAGAAGTTTTGGTGAGTCCTCATAGTTTGGGGACATGCCACTTATGAGATCTTATGCTTATTTTAGACTTTACTTTTAGTTTTAGATTGTTCGAGTAAGCTAGGGCTTGTCCTAGAAACTCACTTATGATTCAAGGCTATGTCAGACATTAGTATTTCTGCATATGTGTCTTTGTATTCAGATTTCTCTCATTTGTTGAGATTATCGTTTGAGACTTAATCAGCTTTTCATGTAATTTCAGTTATGTTGTTTTCTTAGGGTCATGACAAGACATGTGGTTAAGCTTTGAGTCTCTTGGGATTCTATGTACCATGTCACATCTAGGAGGTAGTTTTGGGTCGTGACAAGCCAGGTAGCGTATCATAGGTTTAGAAAATAAATCGTCTAAGATATTCAAAAAATTGAGATATGCACGTACCAAGATCAACATGAGAAAGATTCAGCAAAAGTAGTATGAGTACAAGAGTCTGTGTACTTGTAGATAGTTCATAACCGACAAAAAACTAATTTCTCTCAATACGGGTGTGCCACCACACCAAACCACTGGATCTCTAACCCCCCGACAACCAGATCCACCTGAACCTCCTGATATTGACTCTCGAATGAATGAGGGGAACAACAACCCCCACTCCTTCAAGGAAGTTCTGATTGATAAAAGCAAGAGTCTTAACCAAATGTATGACATTCATACGGACTCTACAGCCCAATATATGGAGGAATCTCCCCAACAAGATGCCATACAATTAACTAAAGAAGACAAACCAAAATTATATCAACCATGGTGATCTGTCATGATCAATGTTTTTGGGAAAGAGCTACCATATGCATTTCTCAAAAAAAAAGTTTATACACACATGGAAATCAACTGAGCCCCTCATCCTGATAGATCTGGCAAGCGACTACTGATGAGTCCACAAATTGGACTCATTTAGGGCTACGATTTAATAGGTTTAGTGTCCTCAAATGCATATTTTGTCTCAAAAACTGATTAAATACCTTTAGTTTCAGGTATTTATACTTGGAGACAAAGGTATGGACACAATTAAGCAAAAAGGAACAAAGGAAGCTGAAAGAACAGATTTGCCGAAGCCATTCGGTGTATTGCCAAATGATATCACCTCGCCTTTTGTTCCAGTGTGTTGAGCCCTGAAAGAATGAATCAAATCAGTGGTGAAAAAGAGTAGTCGACATATCGTCAAGCAGTTTCGTGAAGCGGTACTATGTCGCCCAATGATCCAAAACACGACGATGATGAAGGTTAATGCAAGACAACGATGAAACCTATCAGAGGGTGGATCACTGAGTTGATCGGCGATCTCGACTAACAATGCCGAATGATCCGCTACAACAAAGATTTTTGAAAACTATAAATACTCATTGAGAGTTGTAGCTTAATATCAGATTTTTAATATAGAATTTTTAACATAGACTTTTGAATTCTAAGCTTGGAGAGGGTTTTGAAGAACTTGAAAATTCAAAGGGTTTGAACTCCAAGAATTTGGACTTGGGTCTTGTGGATTCTTCATTCTTTGCTTGTTTTGAGACTTAAATCTTCATACCCATTTGAATGCAAACTCGTTTTGATATAAATTTCTATCTCTTTTACATGTCTAGCTAAAAACCCCATTCTTGGGGTGTAATTTTGTGAATATGGGTTAGAATATCTATTGGGTCTTACTTGTTGATGGTTTATTTGTTGTGTACATGTGATTTCATTTAGTAGTTTTGGTGGAACTTAATGAAATCGTAGTTGCAAATAAGATTTCACCTTTATGTTTTCGGCTTGCTCGAGAGAGAGGTCGTAAAACTAAGACTACTATATTGATGGCCGGTGGAAGTGGGTCGACATGAGGTTCCACTCGAGAGAGTGAGCCCTAGTCCTTTTCCCACACACTCAGCTTGAGAGAATGAGTGGGCTGAGGCGGAGGTTGTTCTTCATGCGGCAAGTGGGTGTCCGAGAGGAACCCATTTGATTCGGGGTAAGTTGCTCAAGAGAGAATTTACCCCCACTATAGTCTAGCTTAGTCACAATTATTCAACGGATTTACTATCAAAAGCATGTACCCAGTAGTTTAGTTTATCCCGTATTTCTATCACATCCCAAGAATCCCGTCTCCTTGATTAGTACTCTTTTTATTTTTGCTATTTTTGCTTATTTGTCACAAACCCCCATTGATAATTGACGCTTGTGTCACCTCATAGATTTAACATGTTTAAATTCCATAATTTTTTAGCTATGACTAATTAGAACTTAATTTTATTTTTCTATTAATTTTCAAGCCCACTCCCTTGGGGCTCAACCATAACCCTTGATTGGGTTACTTTACAATTGTACGATCGTCCACACTTGCATTGGAAGTGGTTTCTTGATTACGCAAACATCAAAATGGTGTTGCTTTCGGGGAGTGGTGTTATTTGATAATTCTTAGTTTAATAGAATTTTTGTTCATCTTAATTGTAGTTCACTTACTTTACTTTTAGTTTCGTTTTGCTTGTTTGTGTATTGAAGCAGAAACATGGATATGAAGGATCATTATGGGAATTAAACAGATCACCCTCTCTTAAAACTGTTGAACCTTAGGTACAACCTCCTAATGTTCGAACAGGTAAGGGATGAAACCATTCAAGAAATGTGGCTGAAGTTTCAAGCAGTGATAGAACCATGTCCATCTCATGGGAAGACCGACAAAACGCATTAGGAATGCTTCTTTAGGGGTCTTGAACTCAAAAATAGAAGTATCACTGATCAACTTTTCACGGGTGGTATGGTACACCAGCCCTATGAAATAGTAGCAAATCTCCTTGATGGCATGGTTGAAATCAACAAGGAAGCCCAACAGAAATACGAGTGGGACACACTAGTAGCTCAAGTAGACATTCTGTCCAAACGAGTCATAGAGTTGGAAGCATAAGCCACAAAAAAGGACAAGAACTTCTCCTTACTAGAGTGTAAAAATGGGAAGAAGCATTGGGGTGTGCAAAATGATGAAGTTCTCTCACTCGTTCAACATAAAATTGAAGAACAGGAAAAAGTGTTGAATGAGATCAAAGAGAACATCGAAATGCTAAAAGAAATGTCAACCTCTAACTACATGAAAATTCAACTGCAAGATGCCCAGATAGGACATTTCCTATCAGGTGGCTATCCACCATTTGCCGAGGATTCACCTAGTTACATCATGGCCGACTCCGAGGATGAGGACAAGGAGTTAACTTGCATCGTGCCACGACGGTAACTAAGGTGTTGTTTGGGAGGCAACCGAAAACCCTTTATTGCTTTATGTTGCTTTGACAAAATAATGGTGTGTTAATTGTGAAGGAAGAAGTGTGGGAAACATTTGGAAAAAAAGACATTGGTGATGCAAATGTTGGTTGGCGAGTCGCCAATGTATTAGGTGACCCGACTCACACCGCCATTTAATCCAACCCAGCTTGGGTTTGGAGTCTGTAAAACTCGACGGTCCCAAAGAAATGATTAGCGAGTAACCGATAAGCTCGGCGACCCTGATTTGTATTGCCGTTTGGATCACCACATTAACTGGGTATTCTGTAAAACTCGGCGAGGAATGTGATTTCTTGATGTGATGCCGAATGGTTCGGTGCTTACGACTAATGTCATCAAGTGGGCAAGAACTGGACGGTTTTTCAAGCCAAAGGTTTAAAAGTTTCAATTTCCTATGCTCTCCCTCATTTTCAAACTTTGCAAACTCACACCTAGTTTTATTCTCAATATCGTTGCATCTCTATTGTGTTTTGGTTATTAGATTGTGCTTGGATCTGGATTGTGTTGCCGCCTAGCATCTCAGTAGCATCTCAATCAACATCCAAGGTTGGTTTCCGATCCCTACTTTCCTTTTATTAAGTTGGGGGTGTTGATGAGTCCAAAAATTGGTCTCATTTAGGGCTATAATTTAATAGGTTTAGTTTCCTCAAATGCATATTTTGTCTTAAAAACTGATGAAACACCTTGAGTTTCAGCTATGTAGACTTGGAGACAAAGGCATGGACACAATTGAGCAAAAAGGAACAAAGGTAGCTGAAAGAACGGAGAAATGATGATCTGCTGATCGCCGAACCCATTCAGCATGTCACCAACTGATCTCACCTCACCTTTTGTTCCAGTGTGCTGAGCCCTGAAAGAACGGATCAAATCGGCTGTAAAAAGGAGCAGTCGGCGTATCGCCAAGCAGTTCCGTGAAGCTGTACTACGTCGCCCAATGATCCAAAACACGACGATGTTGAAGGTTAATGCAGCACGGCGATGAAACCTATCAAAGGGCGAATCGCCGAGTTGATCGGCTGCAGCTGAGATTTTTGAAAACTATAAATACTCGTTGAGAGTTGTAGCTTAATATCATATTTTTAACATAGACTTTTGAGTTTTAAGTTTAGAGAGGGATTTGAAGAACTTGAAGATTCAAAGGGTTTCAACTCCAAGAATTTGGACTTGGGTCTTGTGGATTCTTCATTCTTTGCTTGTTTTGAGACTTAAATCTTCATACCCAGTTGAATGCAAACTCATTTCGATATAAATTTCTATCTCTTTTACATGTATAGCTAAAACCTCAATTCTTGGGGTATGATTTTGTAAATATGGGTTAGATTATCTATTGGGTCTTGCTTGTTGATGGTTTATTTGTTGTGTAAATGTGATTTTGTTTAGTAGTTGTGGTGGAACTTAATGAAATTGTAGTTGCAAATACAATTTCACCTTTGTGTTTTCGGCTTGCTCGAGAGAGAGGTCTTAAACCTAAGACTACTAAATTGATGGCCGGTGGGAGTGGGTCGACATGAGGTTCAGCTCGAGAGAGGGAACCCTAGTCCTTCTCCCATAGACTCAGCTCGAGAGAGTGAGTGAGCTAAGGCAGAGGTTGTTCTTCATTCGGCAAGTGGGTGTCCGAGAGGAACCCATTTGATTCGGGGTAAGTTGCTTGAGAGAGAATTTACCCCACTATAGTCTAGCCTAGTCACAAAAATTCAACGGATTTATTATCAAAAGCATGTACCCAATAGTTTAGTTTATCCCATATTCCTATCACATCCCAAGAATCCCGTCTCCTTGATTATACTCCTTGCATTTTTGTTGTTTTTGTTTATTTTTCACAAACTCCCATTGATAATTGACGCTTGCGTCACTCCTTCGATTTAACATGTTTACATTCGATAATATTTTTAGCTACGACTAATTAGAACTTAATTTTATTTTTCCATTGATTCTCAAACCTTGGTACTCGACCTCAACCCTTGGTTGGGTTACTTTACTATTGTATGATCGTAGACACTTGCATTGGAAGTTGTGTCTTGGTTATGCAAACATCAACTACCATGTTGCATAATTCAGCATAGCAGACAATACGAAGAAAGTACTACACGAAGGGTCGTGGTTCGTTGCCGGGAACTTTGTATCAGTAAAGAAATGGGAGGCAAACATCGTCCCCTAAAGATCCGCACTAACCCACGCTACAATTTGGGCTTGATTGCCACAACTACCAACAGAATTCTATGACAAAAAAGTTTTGGAAAGACTTCATTGCACTGCCGCATAAACAATGGATCCGCTGGGCTGGATGAGCAACCTTCTATCTGGCCTTTGTACCAATAGTAGCGTGGTACGACCCAGGGGTACACCCTAAATGTAGCATGGGGTACTTGATCCTGAAGGGGTCTCATACAAGCCCTTAGTATGCACAACATAAGATAATAGAAAACACAGAAATTTAAAAACTTTTCTTAATACAATCGAAGTCATTTTTATAAAAGTAAGCGGAAGTCTTTACTACTTTGTCTCAAACCATCTAATACAACTTTGAATAAAACTCTTGGGACATAGCCCATAAAATAGTCTCCAAACATGAAATAAAAGACATAAAGGAACTAGTGGGTTTTGTCATCGAAACTATGAGGACTTACCAAAATCTTCAACTCCTTTGCTCCTTAGAAATCCATCTCCAAGAATAGAACTCAATCTCCAAACCCTACATTTGATGAGAATGTAGGCAAAGTAGGCGTTAGTACAAAATGTACTAAATATGTTAGCTAGCATAATCATAAGAGCATAAGACAAGGGTTAGTCAATATAATCCATAATCCATAATGATATGAAATACTTTATGAAATATAAACTATAAGCATAAGAGACAATAACATAATCATAAGCAAAGTCTCCAATTATAAGCAACATATAAGCACTATTGAACTCTTTGGTCGCCTATACTATAATAGAACTACTCTTAAGTAACCTAAAGCATACTTGTGCAATGCATGAATAACATCCAATAATACCACCCAAGCTAAGTATCCCTTTTTGGTCATCTTAAGCATAGTTTATATACGTGGTCAAGTCTTTAAGCTTTTCTACCATAATGGCACCATACTCCTAAGAAACCTCAAAGAACACTTGTGCAATGCATGAAAGGTATCCCATACTACCCTTCACACTCAGCATAACCTTGAAGTCATCCTAGTCATACTTACCCTCATTTGATCTCATTATAAGCTTACTTCATATAGACAAGGGAACTATCACCTTTAGTCAATCATATCATGGAAGGCAACTATAGCAACAAACCAAGCTAAGTCTTATACTATATAAGAGAACACTTCATAAGTAGCTTCAAGTCATACTTTTGCAATGTATGAATAGCATCCCATAAAACTATTCACACTAAGTACCACTTTAGGCTATCATACATGCTCATTAGTTGGGGACTAGTCCCTCTTTAATATTTTCCATTAGTCATTTGAGGTACTTCACTATTTAGTACAAGGCAAGTCACAACACATGAATGAATTATATTTCTCAATTCAAGGCTACCTAGGAATATCACCCTAATAGGCTAGACCATGCTATCATCTTGCTAACATAACTATATTATGCTAAACTAACAATCTTTGAAGGCACACTATCATGCAAGTCCAAACTACTCTAGGAAGGGTACAAGTGTTCCGTCCTAGCTACCATGAAATAGTCCTAGCCCAACTAAGTCATGCTACCTTTACAAGCACACTATGATGCTAATGCAAGATACCCTTAGGAGAGTATCATTCTCAATTTTAAGCTACCCTTAGGAGAGTATAAGTCATATATCCTAAGATACCATGATATGGTCTTGGACAAACCAAGTCATGCTATCATGAAGGCATCCTAATAATGCTAGTTCAATCTACCGATATGAGAGTGTAAATCGTCAATCCCAGGCTACCATGACTATCCTTCACTCAAGCTACCCTTGACATGCATCTTACAATGCTAAATCAAGCTACCCTTAGGAGAGTATGCTTCCTCAATCCTAAGCTATCAATCTTGGTCTTGTCTTACCAAGTCAAGCTATACATGAAGGGCACATATGTCACAACTTCAAGATATTCTAGACTAACATCTTTAATTCATTTTACGTTATTAAGCCAACCTAGAATCATTCTATGTGAGAGGACCTTGTATCTACTAGCATATTTAAGCCTAAGTTTGTAAATGATAAATAATACAAAACACGATCACATCATATTAGCTTTACCCCCAAATCCCTAACATTAATAACTACAAGACTTATTCTCAAGCTTTGCCTCTTACTATCATCATTAGACCTAGATTTCAAGGTATTCAAATCACATTCTTCATTACTACGTGATTCTAGTCATATTTGATCATAAAGGTTCAAATTCAACTTTACTAGGTATAATCCTTCATACGCAATAAAGTCTAGTTCAATTAATGATTATATGCTCCTAACCTTGAACAATTACTACACATGACATTGATTTCAGAAGATCACCTATGAATCCTCAATTTAACCTTTCATGGCATAAACCCACATACGATCAAATTCATCAATTAGACTAGGGTGAACCATAGAAATCTCATAAATTCATTATAATATCATAATTCAATGTTGATTCATTCATAATTAGGTATTATCCACTAGATTAGAATCATACCTAAACACTACCCACAATGTAGGAAGAAACCCTAGCTAGAGTTGGGTTTTGACATCACAACTGGGGGAAAACCTAGGGGGCTCTATGGGTGGAAGAACCCATAGATGAATAAGCTAACATAACTTAAATCAAAGAACTAACCAAGCTTGAACAATGGAGGAAAATATTCCCTACTTCCTTCTCTTCTTCTTCTTCTTCTTTACTTCTAGAGAGAGAATTTGGCGCCTTGGAAGAATGAATTAATTGACTTGCTTTAGCGGTCTATTAGGCTTATATAGGTTGTTTAATAATTAACTAACCGACCTCCCTTCATTCCTAACTAATTACAAATTAACCCCTAAGCCCCTAACTTAAAAACTAAAACTCCAAATCTGCCTCCATCCATGAAACCACGACCCACGGACCGTGGGTGGGTCTACGGATCATGCTACACCCTCGTGGGTGGTGGACTGTGGCTAAAAGTTTCAGAGACATTCAGGCCTTGATCCACTACCCCTTCCCACGGGGCGTGCGTCCATCCACGGCTCGTGGATGCCCTTCGTGGGAGGCATTATTTTGGACAGATTTTGGGCTGTTTTGGGGTCCTCCTCAAGGACCCCTTTGGTTGGTCCTTGGGGAGTCATGCCTTGACGTGCTACCCCTAAACCCTTCATTCTAAGTTGGGGAAGTCATTTTACACTTCTAAACCCCACATCAAGCTCAAAATCCCTAACATTAGGCTCTAGAACTCTCTAGTTTAGTTCACTAGTTTTCGGGGTGTTACAATATCTCCTCCTTGGGATCATTCATCCTCGAATGATGATTCTAAACACTTACTAAGATCTCAAGTATAAACTAGCAGCCCATCATGCATGCAATACTTCTAAATGCACACAATCACAGAAGAAAACTTCAATTCATGCTAAACACACTTAATGCAATACAAGGGAGTAGAAACTACATCCAACAACCCAAAATGAATGAAATTCTATATATACTCATTTTAAAGGAGGAACTAACACATCCTAGATAAAACATGCTCAACACACACTCATGTAACCAAAAAGCAATTTACTCACAAAAAACATTTATTCAAGGAGGAATTTTTCAACTCCAAACTAATGCATGCTCGTTAATTCATCTCATGAAGTCTATATGCAATTTGACTCAAATTCACTACAACATGAGGCAAAACAATGCATATAAGTCACTTCTAACAAGACCTAAGCATTTTCATGAACATGCATATAAGAAAATCATGGCAACACATAATCACGCAATAACCCTACTAGATAGGCACACCATCTCACCCTTGGGAGTAAGCCTATACAGACTCTTCTAAACATCATTCATACTAAAGACAATTTCAAAGTCCAAAAGTCACAAAAGATAAGAAATTTGAAATTTACTAAAGCATAAAACACATACTTGAAGCAACATGAGGAGATCACTCTTGATCTTCTCTAGAATGGAGAGCATAAAACCTATTCTTCTTTTGAGGCTCCAGATCTATACCACTAGAGGCAACTTGCTTACCCTCTCTCCCTGTAGTCTTCGCCTTTGGACAATCTTTCATCTTGTGGCCACTCACACCACAACTAAAGCAATCCTCTCTATCGGCCAAACACCTACCCTCATGTCTCTTACCATACCTACCACAAGAGGGCCATAGGGACTCATTACTTATGCCTTGTGTCCTAGGGGTAGACACCCTCTCATCCTTATGCTTAGAATCATTAGAAAAGCCTTGTCCGGAAAACTTTTGTCGATTCCTAGAACGACCATCTCCATCAGACCCATCATGAAAGGACTTATCATTATTCATCCTAGACCTCTTTTTCTCTCTAGCTTTCTCCTCTTCAAGTTTATCCTCCTCTATTTATTAAGCATACACCATAACACGTGAGATATCCATATCATCATAGAGCATTGACGTACGACATTCTTCTGCTACTATTTTGGACACACCCGTCACATACTTATTCATCATATTCCTTGGACTTGCTACTATAGATCGATCATACTTAGCCAATAAGGTGAATTTCAAAGAATACTCTTTAACACTCATACTACCTTGATTAAGGTTGATGAATTCCTCCACCTTAGCCTCCCTCAACTCCCGAGGAAAGAACCTATTTAGAAATACCTCCTTAAACATCTCCCAATCTATGGGACTCACTTCTACCGCCTTATCATCTTTCCATTGTTCATACCATATTTGAGCAATATCCTTCAACTGGTAAGTGGCTAGTTCTGCTTTCTCTACCGAATTCACCCCCATGATAGCTAGCACCATATAAACCTCCTCTATAAACGCATTAGGATCCTCTTCCATTTTGGAGCCACTAAACTCTAGAGGGTTCATCCTCAAAAACTCTCTCACCCTAGAAGCAACCATCCCCCTTATTGGTTTTGTCGGAGCTACTACATCCCTATTAATTTGAGCCGTCACAGTATGGGCTTGAGTAGTCAAAGCTTGGGCCAACATTTGGAGAGTCGACCTAATCTCCACATTAGTTATATTTGGAGGATCAATTAGAGCTTGAGGAGGAGCTTGGTATGGAACTTGGAGAGGAACCTTTTGCTCTTCACTGCCTTCCTCACCTCTCCTAGCATTTGCCCTTGTATTAGCCGTACCCTGAAAATCAACGGTCACAGATTAGAAGAAGGGCCTACTAAAGCCAAACTCTATGGAACCACTTAGAGAATGAAGAAATGAGGTTTCCTAAACATCCAATAGCCTCTTATTTATAAATGTGGCGCGCTTCACATTTATAAACAAGACTCTACTAGACGTGGTTTGAGACAATCCTAGAACAATTCTAAACCTTGTGCTTTGATTACCAAGTTTGTTATGACCCAGGGGTACACCCTAGATATAATATGGCGTACTTGACCCCGAAGGGTTCACATACAAGCCCTTAGCATGTCATAACATAAGATAATAGAAAAAACAAAAATTTAAAAACTTTTCTTTATACAATTGAAGTCATTTTCATAAAAGCAAGCGGAAGTCTTTACTACACTTTGTCTCAAACCATCTCATACAACTTTGAATAAAACTCTTGGGACATATCCCATACAATAGTCTCCAAGCATGAAATAAAAGACATAAAGGAACTAGAGGGTTTTGTCATCCAAACTATGAGGAATCACTAAAATCTCCAACTTCTTTGCTCCTTAGAAACACATGTCCAAGAATAGAACTCAATCTCCAAACCCTACATTTGATGAAAATGTAGGCAAAGTAAGCGTTAGTACAAAATGTACCAAATATGTTAGCTAGCTTAATCATAAGACCTTAAAACAAGGGTTACTCAATATAATACATAATCCATAATCATATGAAATACTTTATGAAACATAAACTATAAGCATAAGAGACAATATCATAATCATAAGCAAAGTCTCCAATCATAAGCAACATATAAGCACCATTCAACTCCTTGGTCATGTATACCATAATAGAACTACTCTCAAGTAAAGTAAAGCATACTTGTGCAATGCATGAATAGTATCCCATAATATCAACCAAGCTAAGTATCCCTTTTTGGTCATCTTAAGCATAGTTTATATACATGGTCAAGTCTTTAAGATTTTCTACTATAACGACACCATACTCCTAACAAACCTCAAAGCAAACTTGTGTAATGCATGAAAGGCATCCCATATTACCCTTGACACTAACCATAAACTTGAAGTCATCCTAGTCATACTTAACCTCCTTTGATATCATTATTAGATTACTTCATATAGACAAGGGAACTATCACCTTTAGTCAATCATATCATGGAAGGCAACTATAGCAACAACCCAAGTTCAGTCTATACTATATAAGAGTATAGTTCATAAGTAGCTTCAAGTCATACTTATGCAATGTATGAATAGCATCCCATACTACTATTCGCACTAAGTACCAATTTAGGCTATCATACATGCTCACTAGTTGGGGACTAGTCCCTCTTTACTATTTGCCATTAGTCATTTGAGGTACTTCACAATTTAGTACAAGGCAAGTCACAACACATGAATGCATTCTATTTCTCAATTCAAGGCCACCAAGAAATATTACCCTAATAGGCTAGACCATGCTATCTTGCTAACATAACTATATTATGCTAAGCTATCTACCTTGGAAGGTATACTATCATGCAAGTCCAAGCTACTCTAGGAAGGGTACAAGTGTTCCATCCTAGTTACCATGAAATAGTCCTAGTCCAACTAAGTCATGCTACTCTTACAAGCACACTATGATGATAATGCAAGCTACCCTTAGGAGAGTATAATTCTCAATCCTAATTTAAACCCCGAAAACTAGTGAGTTGAACTTGTGTGTTGTAGAGTCTTGTAGTGGAGTTTTGGAGTGATGTATGAGGGTTACAACTCATAGGAATGACTACCGTACTTAGAATGACGTGTTTAGGTGTTAAATGTCCGGGTACGAATCCCCAAGGACCACCCAATGGGTCCTTGAGGAGGACCCCAACACTGCCCAAAAAGCTCTCAAAACAGCTTGATCCACGTCCTATATTGACGCCCCTTAGATTAACCTACACCCACATAGTATAGTTTGGGCTTCCCATATGGGATCTCTCACCTAGAAGAGTATTGATTTCCCCAAGTGTGTCTCATGAGATGGAAGCCTCACCTAGTGGAGTTTGGGTTTCTAGTAGGAATCTTTGTATCCCTTAACTACATGCCCCGGAGGAAGTTAGCTAGCAGATCCGACTAAACTAACAAACCGGTCCAACCTTGGCAAGTGGACCAACCCTTAATGGTGTGGGTAACACCATTTGAGATTGTGTTCTCAAGTCGGTTAAGGCAATATCCCAATTAAACAAGATTGGTAATGAACTAACATTGTGCTAAATGTAGTATCTCCTAGAGTTTGAACCACATGGGGTAAGATTATGCATAATGTAGCATCTCCTAGAGTCCAATGCAAATAATGGTCTAAGATTGTATTTGAAGAAGCATCTCCTAGAGACCAAACTTAATGAACTAAGATTATGCTGTAAGTAGCATTTCCTAGGGTTCAACCTTAATGGACTAAGATGTACTTAGTGTAGTATATCCTAGGGTTCTAAGTAATGAGGGACTAAGACAAGTTAGTAAAGTACCTCATAATATCAAGAGTATAAATGGACTTAGATATGCTTAAGTAAGGCCTCATAGAGTCCATAATGATAAATGAACCTTGACATGCTAAAAGAAGTATTTCATAGGGTCCAACTTTATAATAAAACTAAGATGTACCTAGTATAGTATATCTTAGGGTTCAAAACAAGAAGAACTAGGATAAACTTAGTAAAGTGCCTAGAGTTCCAATTCTTTGTAAAGAGGGCTTGTCTCTAAGGTAAGGAACATGAGTATGATGACCTAAAGAAGTACTTAGTATGAGTAGTAGTATGGGATTCTATTCATGCCTTTCCATTAACTTGAGTCCAAGTATTAACTTAATGATTATAAGGATCAACCCCATAATCACTAAAAGGAACAGCATGAGACACTTACCAGTTATTCGAATTGGCATTACTCTAACAGCGAAATGCCCCAGAAAGGTTGCAATAAGAGAGAGAACGCCTCTAAAGAAAAAAGGTGACATAATAGGTCAGAATTTGTTCTCTCGCTCCTTGCTGGAGGAGCGGCATACCGGAAAAAAAAGCCCTTCCTCGGATTCTTATGGGATTTATTTATGCCTACCACCGAGAGGATATTGAAATGAGATGGAGGTTCCCACCTTGTTGAGTTTGGGCTTACATGGAGGTTCCCACATATTATAGTTTGGGCTTCCCATATGGAATATCTCACCTAGAAGAGTATTGATTTCCCCAAGTGTGTCTCATGAGATGGAAGCCTCACCTAGTGAAGTTTGGGTTTCTAGTAGCAATCTACGTATCCCTTAACTACATGCCCCGTAGGAAGTTAGCTAGTGGATCCCACTAAGCTAACAAACCAGTCCTACCTTGGCAAGTGGACCAACCCTTAATTGTGTGGGTAACACCATTTGAGATTATGTTCTCATGTCGGTTAAGGCTATATCTCGATTAAACAAGTTTGGTAATGAACTAAGATTGTGCTAAATGTAGTATCTCCTAGAGTTTAAACCACATGGGATAAGATTATGCATAATGTAGCATCTCTTAGAGTCCAATGCAAATAATGGTCTAAGATTGTGCTTGAAAAAGCATCTCCTGGAGAACAAACTTAATGAACTAAGATTATGCTTTAAGTAGCATTTCCTAGGGTTCAACCTTAATGAACTAAGATGTACTTGGTGTAGTATATCCTAGGGTTCTAAGTAATAAGGGACTAAGATAAGTTAGTAAAGTACCTCATAATTTCAAGAGTATAAATGGACTTAGATATGTTTAAGTAAGGCCTCATAGAGTCCATAATGATAAATGAACCTAGACATGCTAAAAGATGTATCTCATAGGGTCCAACTTTATAATGAACTAAGATGTACCTAGTATAGTATCTCTTAGGGTTCAAAACAAGAAGAACTAGGATAAACTTAGTAAAGTGTCTCCTAGAGTTCCAATGGTTTGAAAAGAGGGCTATTCTGTAAGTTAAGGAACATGAGTATGATGACCTAAAGAAGTACTTAGTATGAGTAGTAGTATGGGATGCTACTCATGCCTTGCACAAGTATGACTAAAGGTTACCTTATGAGTGTTGTCTTACATGAGTGATATTTCATGGATTGTTGTTGTAGAGGCCTTCCAAGATAGGATTGACTAGAGGTGATAATTTCTTTGTCTACTTGAAGTAAGCCAATAGTGATACCAAAGGAGGGTGAATATGACTAGGATGACTTCAAGGTTATGCTTAGTGTGAAGGGTATTATAGGATGCCTTTTTATGCATTGCACAAGTGTGCCTTGAGGTTACTTAGTAGTATGGTACCCTTATAGTAGAAAGGCTTAAGACTTAACCATGCCTATAGACCATGATTAGGATAACCAAAAAGGCATACTAGGCTTGGGTGGTATTATGGGATGCTATTCATGCTTTGCACTTGTACGCTTTTGAGGTTACTTGAGTATCGTTCTGTTATGGTATTGATGAATACGTGTCAATTGTTTTTATATTGTTATGACTTATCTCCTATGCTTATTAAATATATCTTATGTTGACTTATGTTTATATAATGCTTATGTTGGAGACCATGCTATTATTATGATGATTATGTTATGACTATGTTATTATTGTTTATGCTTATGTCTTATGTTGACTAATTATTTTGAGATGCTCTTATGACGTTGTGCTAGCATCCATACTTGGTACATTTTGTACTAACGCATATTACCTACATTCTAATCAAATGTAGGGTTTAGGAGATTGAGCGTTTAGGAGGCTAAAATTCAAGGATCTAGAAGAGTTGAAGATCTTGGTGAGTACTCATAGCTTCGAGGACGAAACCCACCTTACCTTTATGTCTTTTATTTTCATGTCAAGACTATTGTATGGGCTATGTCGCAAGAGTTTATTCTAAAAGTGTATTAGATGGTTTCAGACAAAGTCTAGAAAGTCTTCCGTTTGCTTTTATGAGAAAATAACTTCAATTGTAAAAGTTTTAAATTTTCTCGTATTTTCTATTATCTTATGTTAAGAATGTGCTAAGGGCTTGTATGCGACCCCTTCGGGGTCAATTACGCCCTGTTACTTCTAGGGGGTAACCCCTGGTCGTGACACCTAAGCAACCATTAGGAGAGTATATGTCCTCTATCCTAAGCTACCATGAAATGGTCTTGGCCAAACCAAGTCATGCTATCAAGAAGTCATCCTAATAATAATAGGTCAAGCTACTCTTAGGAGAGTATAGATCCTCAATCGTAGGCTACCATGACTATCCCTAACTCAAGCTACCATTGACATGCATCTTACAATGCTAAGTCAAGCTACCCTTATGTAACAACCTGTATTATTCATATGCTAGTTCTATTCATGCGATACTTGACAAAAGATAACCTTATAGTATAGGTGAGTGACCGTACTTCTTATATGATTAGTGTTGGTTTAAACTATCCCGGAAGGAGATGTAACACCTTGCACATTTTAGCATGTGTACTGCAAGTTAACTCCGATAGAAGTATTTAAACTAGAGGTAGTAAGGTGGTAATTGGGCCAAATGCACTACCACCTACTTGCATTAATTTGGCCCAAGTTGAGTAGAAGGATAAGGGGAAAAAATGGACAGCCAAGGCCCAATAGTCTTAAGCCCTAAAAGGCCCAAGTGAAAAGTCCAAATAGGTGGACCACCTACTTGCATTAAGTATGGCCCAAATTGACAAGAATAGAGGGATAATTCGGAGTAGGGCCCAACAAGTGTTGAAATTC